>JACYXV010000019.1:0-23813 GCA_016859225.1 Thielaviopsis cerberus | reverse complement strand
TGTTTCTTCCGTATCAGTGGTTTCAAGTTCAGCTAAAACTGAGCTTTATGTCCCCCCATGGCTCGGCCACACCGACATTCACCGCTGATGCCACTGTGACTACGTTTTCCATTCATTCCGATTCAGCAACATATACCCCCGATGTTGATAGCCAGTCCTATTTGGTGATAGTTAGCTTAACGAGGTTGCTTGATCTCCAACTTTATACCTCTGCAGTGTACACCTGGGACCGAACTCATACCGTTGACTTAGTTACACGCTGGAATTTTGAACATGCCTTCGAAATAGCCCCAAAAATCGCTAGCCCTATTACCGTCATCACCAAGACGCGCATTCTCACTGAAACCCGCTATTGGATTGACCAAGTTTTCATCAGCAGGGACGCTGCCACCGCTACCACTTACACCATAACCGCCACTGACTACGTCGCATATGTCGCCAACACAGCGGCCTATGCCACCGTGCCCAACCACCCGACAAATCTCGTTTACGCCACCCCCGGCGACACCGATGAATACACCAACCCTATTGCCGACATCAACGCCCAATTCAGCCTCTACGCCGACGGCATCATCTCCTCCCGCCGCCGCCACGTCCGCATCGTCGTCGCACTCTCAGCGGCGTCATCCCGCTCCTCACCCTGGCCACCATGTTGCTCGCGCGCAAGATGCTTGCCAGACATGACGCCAACGCAAACCGTGTGCATGAGAAGCGCTTCGCCGAGGCGCTCATCGATACACTGGAGATGCAGGCAGCCCAGCAAGTGGCGGCCGAGGAGGCGACGCGGGAGCGTGAGCGCCAGGTCGATATTGCCACAGCGCGCGCGGATGAGGTCGACGCTAAATACCACGATGAACCGCCATCGTATTTGAGTCGTGCAGAGGATCGTGTTATTACAGACATTGAGTTGGAAGAGTTGCGGCGCGCAGAAGGCGGGGTGGTGGGGAGGGGTGTGTCTTAGGGTTAGGTGGGGACGGCGAAGACTGGGGTACCTGGTAAACCTTATTGTTGAAGTCAGGAACTTGAGTGCTGTTAGATCGAGTGTTGAAACACTCAATTACTAGGGATAAACAGAGAAGGGTTGAAAAGGGCACATGCGCTGATGTCACGTCGAGTCGCGAATGCTGTAATACACATATATTCTAGCACAAGTTAAAACTTGATGTCATTAAAGAAAAAAAATGTCGCCTGACTTGTTATCGTACAATATACTAGAGCACAGCTTCTGGGTATTCCCAAGTAATCCACTACCCAATAAAACAGAAAAGAAAAACGCCGTCATAAAAGCATCCAAAGACCAAACACATCCATCATGCCAAGAGGAGAAAAGAAAAAAAAAAGGCATTAAGCATCGCCCAACCGCCGGGTCTCCTCCTCCTTGTCACGCATCCGCTCCTCCTCTTCCGTCAACTGAATTCCCCAATCCTTGAAACCCTCACCACGCACCCAGCTAATGCCCTTGCGCCACGTATCCTCGCGCACCGCCTGCGCATCACGCTCGTAAATCACACTCGACACCATCAACGCTAGCACAAACAACCACACGTCGCCCCCGCGCATGCCCTTCCACCAGCGTCTCTTGATGCCAACCTTCCAGAGCGAGTCGACGCTCATGCGCGCCGTCGAGAGGAACATACTACGGCTGCTGCCGCCGGAGCCGCGCGCCAGGAACGACCACAGCCCAGCCACAAAGCCACCGAGGAAGAAGCGCTGGCGCGCTAGCATGGTCCGCGGCAGCCACGTCTGGAAGAAGCAGATGGATGCCCAAGCCGACGAAATGGCACCCGTGGCCATGGTGCTGAGCTTGAGCGCGCGCATGACGGCCTTGGTGATTAGGCGCAACGGTGTATCGGTCATTTGTCGACGGAAGTTGGGAAGCAGCGACATGGCCGAGTACACAGCGATTAGAGTCTTGGCGATGGGCGGGAAGGACTGTAGCCAAAATGTGAGGTACGTGCGCATGCAGGACGGGTCGTGCGGGTGTAGCGTAGCGCAGGAGAGCGACTTGATGAGTGGGTGGGCGTGAGCCGTAAGTGGCGCAATCTTTGCCAGAGACGGGGGCAGAACGTCTTTCTTTGGGAAAAGCGTGGGCGAGACATATGTTCTGTAGCCGAGAGAATGCGTTAGTATATGGTTCAAGCTGAATGCGTATTCCTTTTGCGCCAGGGTAATGCTGAGTGTACAAAGACGCCATAGGGATGCATAATGCAAGGGATAAACTTACGGCCAGTTGAGCTTTGCCATATTAGCCAGCGAATCCACAATTTCATATTTTGATGGCCACGGGAGGTCAAGACCATAGCCCTCGGGTCGAGGCTGCAGGTATGTTGTCGAGTGCTTCATGATCCAGTCAACATAGCTCATTGGCGAGCAGTCGCGATCAAACACAACTGCATGCAGTAGCTGTCCATACACAAGAGGCTGGGTGAGCCAACTCCCAAACCACCATGGCCGTTCACGCTTGATCGTCAGCCCACCCGCCAGCGTTTTGAAGCCCCAGACCATGCCGTCATGTTCCATCAAGTTCCACGAGAACTCGAGCGCGCGAAACACGGCGTACAGCGCAATAGACGTGCGCATATGGCGCGCAGGTGAGACGCCCAGCATGAGGCCGGCAAACGACGCGCCGATGGCGGGAGCATAGGGTGATGTGAGCGCGGCGGACGCGCGCGGGTTGCGCAGTCGGAAGGGTGCAGCAGAGGGGTCAAGAATGTGGCCACGAAGACGGGTTAGGAACCGGAATAATAGCCGGTAAAGCAGCAGGATGGTCGAGAGAGAAACCGAGAGCCGCAGAGTCGGGGACTTGTAGAGGGGGAGTTTTTGTGAGGTTGCTGATCTGCAGAATGAACCTGTTAATAAAGACAGAGTTGCAGCAAGTAGACTGTAAACGAGAACAAGACGTACTGTTGCATCTTTGTTAGTTTGCGCAACACCATGTCCCACATCTTCATGGCCACGCCTGTCAGGACAAACACACGCATCGAGTGTCGTATGGCACGTGCATTATAGTCGTTTTCCTCCTTCTGGTCTTCCTCGTCTCCTGAATCCACCAAGCCTTTTCCCGCCATACAATCTTTCTGGCGGCTAGGAGAATCTGTACCGACAATCTGTTCCACGCGGGCAGGTGTCGGGGCAGAGCGCGCTAGCATTGGCGAGCGCGAGAGAAGGTACTTGTGTAAGGCCGAGTACTCGCGCGCAGAAATGGTGTAACGCAGGGCATTCCGCAGAATAGGGTCAGAGAGTCCGCGCTTAGAGAGGGGTGGTGAGGACGGGCGTACAGCTGGCGGCGGAAGGGGAGTAGAAGAGTTTGCGGCAGTCATTTGGGCGACGGCTTCGGCATGGCTGAGAGGCGGTGAAGCCGGCAGCCGCCGATGGGAAGTTGGCGGTGTCGACATGCCGGGGATGAATAGATGTATCAGGTCGGATGGGCGGGATTAGTATTGTAATTGTATTATCGACTTGGTAGTTGAGGACTTGAGAGTAGCAACTGGTCGAGGGACATGCGTGTTAGATGTTCCACTGAATGGACAAAGATTGTTGTGTTGTCGTTGAAGAAGTGGTAGATTGGGTAGAAGGAAGAAATAAACGAAGAAAGCGTGGTGGGCGGGATGAGTTGGGCAATTCGTGGTAATTAATTGTATTGTATTGTATTGCTTGTGGACGGCGTAGAGAGAAATGAGAATGAGCCTAAATTGGTGTTGGAATGGGCGACGGTCAATTATTATAAACAAGGTCAAAGAAAACTAAATATTAAAAGAGGGAAGGAAAGAGGATGGAAGAATGGATGCGCATTGATAAGAATAAACGAGAGGAAGAAAAAACCCCAAGCTTTGCATTTGCATCCGCAGTGCAGTGCAGTACAGTGGAGTGACAACAAAGTCCAAGGTCAGTGTATTAATGTAACTCCGTTTCTCAATGCAGCAATATGTGGGGAGTTGGTGAATCGAGAAGCTTAAAAGAGAAGACGCATTTGACAAACTGAAAATTTGAGCAAAAAGGGAATTGAATATGATCATTAGAGAAGCTGAACTGAAAGAAATTTCACCAAAGATAAGCGCAAATATAACGGAATCTCCACCCAATCGAGTCTTGGCAGGCACGACGGAAAAAGCAAAAACAAAGACGAGGCCAGCCAACAACTCATAATACAGACCAGCCAGCACAGCAACTTCATGCACAACACAAGGTAGGTACGTCAGACTTTGTGGAAAGAGCCAGGCCCCGAGGCTAATTTGTCATGGAAGCCTCTTGCTAACGGTGAACCAAACAGTCAAGAACTGGGAAAGTACCCGGAAAACGACACTGGGGTTTACCATGAGCGTCACAGGGGGCTTCTTTTAGTTCCCTAGGTTAGAGCAGATTAAACATTCTTGCACGCGTTTTGCTTTGGTGCTACGTTCACGCTTCATCTCATCTCTCAGTCTCCTTGTTGTTTCTCGCGTTTCAATTGTCTTTTGCTCGCAGCACGTTTCCAGGAGAGCGGCACAGCAGAAAAAAAAAAAAAACAGGTCACGATGGTCGTGGCGCGATCGACAAGACCAGCCCATGTTTTGTGGACTCAAATTCATTCCAGGTAATTTAGCCCTGGCTTGTATGGCGGGCCAGTACCACCTTGAGTTATTGTTGTTGCTCCATATGGTCGTTGAAATGGTTCTATTCGCTGCTACTGGCTACTGTAAGCAAAGCAGATCCATATTCATTCATTGGTGTCTTCATATTTTCATCTGAGTACCATCACAAATTAAATCAAGCATCTATTTGCATAATTTCTCCTAGCGCAAATCGATTATTATCAGACACGCCAAGCAGCTTGAATTTCTTGAGCTATAAACGCTAGTGGCGTCAACACAAGTACTGGCATCCCGGCTAAAGCAGTAAAGCAGTGTAACAGCTTGCTTCCCTACTTCGTTTGGAGCTACTATTCTGTTCTTATCGCGATTTTTTCTCCAAAAGAAAATTGCCGAATTTACCGCCCCAAACTCACATCGACTATTTTTTTTGGGTCTTTTACATGCTTAGCCTGTAGCCGAGACCAGCCTTGACCACCCAATTCCATCCTTTTTTGTCTACTTCTTCTATTCCATACGTATGTTGCTATCGGCTTCCTCTGCCGCTCGCGGATCCATTTCTCTGCTCTCTAATGTCTCACCTAGATGCTAATCAACATCCTCGGCTCCATCTGTTCGTCGGCCCCACTGTCATAAGTACGATACAGGAAAAGAACAGGCTTCTATCCCCATACTCTAGAGTCACTTTTGGCTACCTGCACATTGGTCAGGCCCCATTGGCCTTCGTACACCGCTGCATCGGGTATCCGTTATCATGCATCATCATCAATTTTTCTCCTTCTCTCCGCTTTGTATCCATGTTTGTATACACTTTCCAATATAAAAAAGAAAGCTTTCGTCTCAATAAATCCTCACCACCCCCCAGTCCCAAAGGAAGCTCTGACAGCATGCCAATAGTGCGCAACATCGACTGACTTGAACACTTGCCATGCATTCATCTGTTCATCATGGTTGTTTACCATTGCATCTGCAACTCACGCATGCCTGGATCTTTGTCATTGCTCCGATTGCCTCCCCATACCTTTTTGAAAACGAGCCAAATCTCGCTCTTCTCAAGCGGCCTGCGGCCTGGTTTCCTGTTAAAAAGCTTGCACCAGGTCAGTACTAGCCCTGCTTTCACTCTGCAATAAAAAAAGTATCCCCGGGCTAGAGAGCAAAATGCTACATCTAGATACATGCACAAACAACATGGCTCGTCTGTTGTGCTTCGCTTCTTGACAACGGCCCAACCAAGCCACTTTTCCCCCTGCGCTATCCAAAGAAAAGTGAATCAATGTTGCCATGCCCATTGGCAGGTTCTTGGTATTCTGGCCGTACCAAGACGATCAGTCCGAACCCTTTATGCCATGGCACCACCTGTTTAATTAACTCTATGCACTCTAGTAATTCCAAAATTTGCGTCGCACAAATCATGCTCCTTAATAGTTAGGCCCCTAATGTCACCACACTTCCAGGCCTTACCAATCACCTCCTGCGTATTGGGCTGCAACAAAGCCCGAACTTGCCGCATGTCATATTCATGTCATATTCCCATGATAACCCTAGACATAGCCTTTTTTTAAACTTCGTCCTATAGCCGCCGCCGACAAACACAAAGTCAACACTCCCAAATTGGAAAACTCAATTTCACCTGTCAAAATGTAATGATATTTCCTTGACAAAATATTCTATCACGATAACCCCGAATATGACAATAGATGTGGAAAACAAACCCAATAAAAGCAAAAGCCATGAACCAAAAAGAAAGCAGCAGGTAAACCGAGAAAAGCAAGACTAACAGAAACAAACAAACAAACAATGAATATCAAGACAAGACAAAGACAGTACAGTGGTGGTATGGTGGTAACGAAAAAAGGGAAACGGGCGTTTATGGCAGTGTGATACTTTTTTCTACCCAAAGGGTTCTTTGGTCTCATTAAAAACAAGGAAAGAGAGTGAACAACAAAAGAAAGGTAAGAGAAGACATAAACAGTACAGATGATGAAAAGAAATAAAAAAACGCGAGAAGGGGTAAAGCATAAATACAAGAGCGAAATTAGAAAGAAGGCATTGAGAAAATGGAAAAGAAACAAAATGAATAGGAGAGCAACAGAACGGGGCGACGAGGACCGGATAGACATACTCGAGCATATCAGATAAATCACGGAAACATGCCAAAGCCAGTGTTCTTGCCGTTGGGCACGCCCTCCAACTTTGGGCTCTCAATAGGCACCCACTTCTTCATCAGAATCACCTTGCTCGAGCCCTCCTCAATCGACTCTTTCCAGCAGAGCACATCCCAGCGGTCGCCCATCTGGGGATTGTACTGTTGCAGTCGTGGCAGGATTGCAGCGGAATCTAGAGAGGCGTGGCCAGTCTGAAGGGCATGCAGAAGTACCAGCCGCCGTCTCTCGCGTTCATCGATAACCATCTTGGCAACGATACTGCGCGCAGTATTGTTCCGCCAGCCAGGAACTCCGTCTTGCACATTATTCTCGAGCATCTCCTTGAGCATCTCAAATGGTAGGTTGAGGAGTACCCGAGACAGTGTCTGGAAAAAAGCAGGGTGCTCGGCACTCTTGTAACCATTGGTAGCAGTACCGTTTTGAGACTGAGAGTCTTGCTGACTCAGGACATCACCAAACTTGATATTCGACACGCTCGGGCGCGGTCTTTCACTCTTGACATACTTTCCATAAGATACACGCGACGCCTCAACTACAACAGGAGAGGCAACGGGCTTCTTGACGGCCTTGATTTCCATCCCAGGCGGAACTGTCGTAGGCATGCGATGGTAAGACACAGGGTCAGTAGCTGAAGTGTCTAGCTCAAAGTCTGGCGGGAAGTTGTTGGTTAAGAACTCAATGATGCCGCGGATAAGATGTTTGGACGCGGGGTCAAGTTGTCCTTGATCGTAAAGAGTGCCTCTGCCGGGAATATCGCCCAGGCAAAATTCGAGTGCAGTCTCAATAGTGTTCCATGACAGGCATTGCCATGCAATGTGGGCGCCACGAATCGATATGGCCGGGAGCTCAAGAAGACGGCCAGAAACAGCATATCCGAGGCAGAACTTGAAGCGCTCCATGACATTGCCGACCATTGAAACCCCTTCAGCCAAAGCAGGGTGGTCAGGAATGGCAAACAACCCAAAACCATACAGGTACTGGATAGCCACAATGAATGCGTTGGGATCAACAAAGCGTCCATCGACTTCCAAGAAAATTGGAATAACAGACTGGCCTGGCGGTGGTGAGGTCGGAGCATTATTAATAGCGCGTCGTAGTGCTGGGCTCTGTGAAAAAATTAGGCGATGACCGTATACCACAATGGGAGCGGTAGAGTTATAGTGAACCTCTAGTTTGCAGTCGGCAAGCGAGGGATCGCCAAAGTGGTTCCTAATGTGCTCAGCCAACGGCGGAATATCTGGGCCAAACTCTGGAGGTCCGTGGGATAAAAGTCCTCCAGAAAGAGAGCCATGAGGTTGGTGATAGTACTGGCCCATGGGAAATTGGGTTGGCATCATCTGCGGCTGATGCACCATACGTAACATATCGGTTGACATGTGTTGTTGGTGGCGAACTGCATCATCACGCTGCATAGAATATGGATGGCCATGTGGAGGGTACATTTCTTCGCCGTGTCCAGAAGAATGAGAGTCATGAAAGCTCTGAGGAGTTGAAGGGGCGCCAAAGTTGTATCCCTTGGGGGCGCCATAGACCTCTGGAGGATAGTTTGCCATTTGGCGCGCATAGTTCTCGGTAGGTGGATACTCGCAGCTGTTGTGCTGCTGCCAGTGGCCGTTTGCGCCAATGGCCCCGTTACAGTAGTTGTCGTGAACTGGCATGCCGTTGTGGCCATGGAAGCCAGGCGGCGGAAACTTTGTAACAACTGCAGCGGGAGAGGAACCGTCGGAGTTGTATGGGTGTTGAATAGAGTCAGAAGCATGATGATTTTGACTTCTAAGCTGGGGAGGCTGGTTGTAGTGATTGTAAGTATTTGCTGCAGTTGATTCTGACATCACGTGGTGGGGAATGGAGCTCGTCGATGATCCATTAAACTGATTCTTCATTGCGTTAGGGTCGGTTGCGCCTGTGAAGTTGACTGGCTGCAAAGCACCATGACCGCCAGATTCGTGAGTGTTGTGAGTGGCGGGTTCCATGGCAGGTGGCATATCCTGAGCAACTTGGGGGCTCGGAGGGCCTTGGACCGGCTTTTGAGCTGCAGCAGGAGCAGAGTTGGGAAGTTTTTGATGTTGGGTGTTCGTAGCCTTGGAGGAGGCTTGCTTCGAAGTAGTTTGGGCCTCATTCAAAGTACCCGTTTTCGATAGCGCCGAGTTGGCTTGGACTGAAGTGGTGGTCTTAGTAGGAGCTGCAGCCGGAGGCTGGCGACCACGATTTGCGTTTGCAGACTTTTCCATCGTCAAAGGCAACACAGGGAGTATCTTAGAGCTCCGCTTAGAGGCGCCAGCAGAGGACGTCTTGTGGTTGTGCTTGGACGTCATGACGGAAGATGTAGTAAAGTAGCGCTGATGGATGTTGGGTGAAAATTAATCGCAGCAGAAGATCTGAAGAGAGTGTTGAGTGTCGCTCAAGCGCCGCATCTCAGGGCCAAGGTCGTCAAGAGGATAGCAAAGCTGTATGTAGATGGGCTGCAATTTAGTAGAGCAGACGAATTGAACGAGAGAATAGAGTGGCAATCAAAGAAGTACGTTGAGCCCGTAACCGATTCGTTGCGAGCTTTGTCGTGATGAATGTTGTCCGAGCTCTGCATGAAATGATTAGTTTGCAATGTTCATCAAGAGGTGCCAATAAGGTCGGACCGGCGACCTTGGAAGAGAAATCTGGAAAAGTCAGGGAGGGGAAAGCAAAGCGTTTGGATTATGGCAAGCATGCAAGTGCTGGAGGGATGGTGCCTAAGAAAAGCCACCTGCATTGCACTGTATTCTGCCTAGCGAGCTTGCAGATAAACTCTAGCAAAGCGAGAAACAAGAAGTGCGTGCACAGTATTGCCTTTGTTTGGTGGTTTATATGCAACGAGAGATGGATATGAAGCTAGCAGACACTCACAATATGCGTGGGGTTGATTCGCGTCGAATCGCGAGATGAATGCAATATACCAACGGTGACGAGGCTGGCAATATAGCTAGAGTTGTCGGATGGCGAAGATGAAAATAAGAAGACGAAGACAAAGATGGATGAAATGGGGAGAATAATGGATAGAGCGGATGAGCTGGCCTGACTAGGAGTAGCTGTGCGCGGAGCGGAATGCAGAGTAGATGAAATGGATGTTCGTTATTTGTTGGTTGGTTTGGTGGTGGTGTTTGTGGGGGATCGGTTGGCGTGCCTGTGCCTCTAACTAGAGCCAGAAGCCAAGGCTTGGAAAAGTTAAGAAGAGGAAGAAAAAAAACCCCAGAAAAAAATGCCGGGTCGTGTGAGATGGATGACAAAGAAAAGAACAAATGAGCTAAACTACAGAGGAAAAAAATGGAGATGGCAAAGAAGTGATATTTAAGCCACTATGCAGCCAAGCGTGAGCGAGCATTCACCACAATGTAGGCGCTTGACGCTGCGTTGGTGTGAATGAACAAGTTTTGTTTTTTTTCTTCTTGCCATTCTTTCTTTAGCCCCAAAGAAAAAATTATTTGATAGAAATCGCTGGCTACACAAAGAAGCAAGGCTAAGCCTCATGCCCCCTGTTTACATGTGTACTCTTTGGCTAATAACGACGGCAACTTGGTATATCAATATCCCATCCAATATCATGGCACACTAACAATTACCATCGGCCTCAACTACATTTCTGTCATACTCACTCTGCATCAATATTCATTCTCAAAGTAAAGAATACCCTGTGTCTTAAGGGACAACAGAGTCAAGTCAAGAGAATGTGCTAGAAGCTCACAAGTTCTCTACAAGAACGGAAAGGCCAAGGATGAACCGCCTTAAACGGACAGAAACAGGGGTTCACTTTTCCCTTCTTCTTTCTCAACTGCCAGAAGTGCAAAAGCGGCAAAACAAAACGCCCACATCATGGAAAAAAGCACGGGCAATAAGGCACAAGGGCCGAAAAGAAAGCAAGGGTTCATATCTTGTCAGTCAAGCCTGGGTCTTACTTTAAGACAAACGTATGGCAGCTCTTAAACCGTTTGAATGGTGTACCTATTACATAACTATATATGTTGTGGCTCTGTGCTGTCTTCTGTTCTTCGTTTCAGTCCAATGTCCGTCAAGTAAACGCTCTATGCCATAAGAATTGAGTCAAAAATGGTGGAGAAAACAAACTATAAAATATTAACCCTGGCAACCCTGATCAACGACGATGCGGCTTGGAGTATTACAAATCGCCAACAAATCTATGGAAAAAAGTATACAATATAATTGGTTCTCACGAAATCAAAATCCAAATGCTAATAATCATACTTTGCGCGGGGCCCAGTCATCCAGCCAGTCCCGTACATCATCTTGAAGCCCACTTGACGCTGCCTCCACCGCCGCAATGCACCACTCAAGCGCAAACACTCCTTCACCGGCTATACCTTCTGCCATTACTCTCTTCCGCGCATTCAATTGCTCCACGCAAAAGTAAGTCGGCGTGTTTTCTTGGCGAATAGTCGCTAGCAAGGGCTTCACCAGTGACAAGGCTTCGGCAGCTTTCACACCACGCTCACCCAGCCCAGTGTTCTTGCGCCCTGTCTTGCACCAATCGTTCCGACACGTCGCCTTGCCACAACCGCCCATCAACTGCTTCAGGTATCGCCGCTCCACGCGGCGTTGCATTGCCTTTCCGTCTGGGTCATGTGTCGTCGCAAAGAGTGGCTCAAAGCAAATGGCGCATAGGCCAAGCCGGTCGACCATACCGACATCGGCAAAAGAATGTACGACACCGCGCGCGCCCACGCCAAAGCGTGTGCGACCACAGAGCGTGTTGCGGCAGATGAATGGAGTAGAGCGCTTGGCTTTGTCGAGATCGTGGTTCTTCTGGTGCGTTTCCAGATCACGCATACGGACGATCTTATCACATAAATAGCACTCTGTCGTACGGCTACCGTCGAGGTATTCGTGGGCCGTAAGACCTGACACAAGCAGCTCGGGTGCGAGGTTGTTTGGATCGCCACCTTGCTGAACCACGAGATGACAGAAGCGGCACAGGATGAGCTTGTTAGGACATCTTACACTGCTGTGGTACGCCAGCTTTGGACGAGAGTCAAATTCTGCCTTACATGACTCACAGATATGGAGTCTATGAAAGATTGAGTCGTGCTTGACCTTGCTGGCAGCCGAAGAGCCAAAGGACGAGTCGTGTTCGCAGTGCCAGTGATTAGCCCACTCATCAGACGACTTGAGGAAGACATCATGACACTTTGGGCACACCACGTTCTGGCGATGGCAAAAGTTTTCGTGGAGCATCATGGTGCTCTTTGAAACCCATTTCTGGCAACTCGGGCACTGATCTTCGTCTGGGTTATGCTCTTGACCGTTTTCTTCTATTGCAGAATCTTCAGTTGATGTTGAAACAACACGGGCTCGTAGGGTGAAAGAAGACGGCCCTTTCGGAGTACCGTGCCCGAGGTATCCGTATAGAGAAATCATCAAGATCTCGGCATTTTTGACGTCGGTATTGGATGGCGGAATAATAATGGTCTTGGTGCCCGGGCTAGTTGGTTCAAAAACTCCAAACATGTAGTTTGATATCTCTGGCTTCGTTCGGTGTCGAAATGAAAACGGAGAAACAAGAAGGTCCACAGAGATGTCGTCTGCAAGATCCGAAACTCTGATTTCCAGAGCCTGGGAACGATCCCATGACGGCAGCTCATAATTAACATAGCTGCCTGGGGCCACGAGGCCACTCACTGGCTTCCAGATATCAATATTACCGCCGTTATTTCCTGATGTATCTGTTTGTGCAGGAGAAGCTGGGACGGACGGCATATCATCGTCACTATCCATGGGCACCATATCAACCGAAAGGTCGGTATCAACGACGCAAACTCCATCATAACCTTCAGGCTCAAGATGTTCAATGATGAATGAATAGGGCCGCAAGCCGGTGTGAAACGAAAGGACCGTGTTTTTGGTCAACGTGGTGTAACCTGTCCGTAAATGGTGCTCGAGAAGTGGTTTCCAGTCGTCCCTATCAGAGTTCGTAACCAACGACCGAAGTCGCACAAGAGTGCCCTTTGGTGCCTGCTCGGCGTGTACTGTGACTTTCAGGCCACCGATGGCTGTTAGGGTGTCAATTCCCTGCGTTTCTGTCGAATCGGACAGGTTTCTAGTCACGTCCGAAGTCGAGTCACTTGAGTAAACCACAATACCCAGGGCCGTGAGCAGGTAAGGACTTAGCCCAATACAGCCTTCGGTGGCAGAGAATTCGCGAACACCGGCAAAAACAGACTTGTTGGTATTGGGGTTCATGAGGCGAAACATGAGCGGATGCGGTAGCTGCTGCAAGTCGGGGGGTCGGCTGTAGCTATAGTCGCTGGTGCTACGGAGCGCGCTGCTATTGGCCGCTTCGGCAGCCTGTAGAAGCTGCGTTAGGGCCGAGTGTGGGAGGATGATTTTGTCGCCGGTTAGTTCGCGGGACTGGGCGTCGGCGGCATCCATCAGGCGGAACGTGTCCGACCATTTCAGGCCGGGTGGTGATGTCATGATTGGGCCCTGATTGGTGGGTAATAATCGATACCGCACAAGAAATGTAAAGAGAGAAAAGGTTAAACACAGCCCGAAAAAAATGGGTTGTGGTGATGAAGAAGTTTTAGTGGCTTTGGATTTTATGGAGACTAAGACTGCTTGAAAAAATAGGATTACGGTAGAGATAGAGTAAAGTCGAGGTTAGCTGGTGATAATGCTACAGAGAAGTTCGTTGTTGTCATTGTCAATGAAACGTGTGCAAACAAAGCACCTTCTGTTTTGTAGGTGAATCAGGCTTCCGCCAGGCTCCGTAATTGTTTTTTTTTTTTTTTTTTTTGGTGTTCGCAAATCGAGAATTGCTTGTTTTGTTCCCTTGCGAATTTGCAGGGCCCAAGCCGGAAGGGTCTGGAAGTTTCGATTAAGCAACTGCCGACAACGGGTCCACTAAACGGATGTAGAAACCAAGCGACGCCTGACAGAATTCCGCCTCATTGATTATCAAGATGTTAAAATTATTAGTCGGTGTTGAATCAATTCAAACAGTGTTTGAATTAAGGTGGGGCTCTTGACATCATAACAGTTCATAATCACTTAATCTCACCCATTGATAAGTTTCTATTTCATCATCTTACCAGCTGTAACCAAAGTCATCAAAATTAGTCAGTGCCCAGAGCTTGAAGTGAAATAGGAAGATGGTGGCGATTTGCTAACTCATTCAAGAACAGAAACAGCAAATTGACCAAAGGGTGTGGTGAGATAAGGCTTGGAGACTCAATATATGCATCTGTAACTCGCATTGGTAGACCGATTTTCAAGAACTGAGCAGTAGATTGCTATTTACTGGGAAGCCTAACTGTTCATGTGGCCACAAATGAGACAGCAAAAGTTCAGTGGGGTGTATGAAGCTGATATGATTGAAGGAGAAACAAGGCTGTGATATAATGACAGAAGAAATTTGGAGATACTGACAGCAACCAAATTACAGCGACCGAAACCCAGGATATGGTGTACAAATGAAAATAGCGCTCCTGAAAACGGGGTCTGGCTGTGATTAAGCAAAAGCCAAGATGTCCGGGCCCTGAACGGCAAAATAGAGATGACTGCAACAAAACAAGGGGAAAACATGGGGATGCGAATGAATGTGATATGGAGACAGGACTGCATATGGAGAGTAGTGATGGAGAGCAGGGAAACCAGAAGCGGAGGTGAGGTGGAGGCACAGGGACCAGCGGGTGCAGTTGTAGCTGCATGAGCCAAGACCAACGTAGACTAGCAAAAACGAGGCTGGTGTAAACGCGCATGCCTGTTTGGTCGGACAAAGCCACAAGCGATGAGGGGTTTCTTTGATATCTCAACATGATAAACGGAGTCTGAGACTCCCCAACGGCCATCTGGGAGGCTCTTTTTGTGCAGCCAAGACTTTTGATTTTGTCATTTATTGTTATCTCTGCGCTAGCCTGGTAAATGTCTTGGGCGGTGAAGGGAGAAGTTGCGCTTAGAGTTTTAGGCAAGACGTCCCTTATGGGCCGCTTCTCAACCCCTTAAACCACATTGGGAAAATGGAGCCGCCTTTTAAGTGCTAAAACTAAGAGTTTTCAGAGGAAGAAGACATCATAACAAATCCGAGGAGGTTCGGAATTAAAACAAGGCCTAAATGACGAGGCTTAAAGAAAAGCTTGATATTAAATCTTTGGTCGTGCTCTGTCTGGTGATGACAAGCAAGAGCAAGAGCCAAAGAAAATATTGAGTGGAAAGAAAGACAACCAGCTCACCCTATTATAAGACGACAGCCGAATGACAGCGGCTCAGGCAGCACAAGGCACCAAAACACGCATGTCCCCGTGATACGCAGTGCTATAGGCTTGCTCAGTGTAGTAGGTTTGCTGCGCCAGAAAATTAGACCGTCATTCTGACCTTGTGGTCGTTCGATAATCGTTCCAACCTTGTTCCCGCACAGCGCCGTTGCATTCCAACCCACTTTCCGCAAGCCGGCCAGTTGATTTACTGTTACCAGTGTGACTGGCTGCTTTTGATGCTGCAGGACTGGCGTGTTTATTCTGCACATATAAAATACATACAATGAACGCAGTACTATGTGGCTTCTGCTCAAAGGCACAGCTCGGGCCTAGACGTGCAGTGTCGCACCGAGCCGCCACTCGCAGCAAGAATCAAAGCCTGGACTGACGCAGATGACTTGTGCGTGACTGGTTTTGCGAACTGCTTGCAGACTTGCATTGCAGAATTGGAGTTCACAACAGAAGCGTTTTAAGCGGATAGGAAGCAAAGTCGCATGTAATGGGCATGAATGCGAGCTGAGGCAGGAGCAAGCGAAGGCATTTAACGGCTAATATCGATGGGTGAATACGTGTATGTATCAACAGCAAGTAACTTGTAGTGTACTTTTGTTACCACCGGCACCACAGGAGAGACAGCGTGTACCGCTGATGTATGTTTGCATACATCAACCACATCTTTCCCCTCGCTTTTCTCTACGCTTTTGGGCTCTTGTGGTTGCTTGGCAATGATGCTTTTTTTGCGACACACATTAAAGACCCTCAGAACCACTACTTATGGGCAGAAGAGATATGAACTCGCTTACAGTGACTATTCACAGAAAATTAAACTCATATGTTCTGCGCCCATATAGACAACAAAAAAAATCACTGCTGCTGTAGAAAAAGGGCTGCTCGTCTCTTTCTCTGGCATCAGCCATCCTTTATAAACAGCAAATGGCACGGCCTGGGACTCCCGGTTATACTAGAGTTTGGTGTTTTGCATGCTTTAGACTAGAAGAATAAAAATAAAAACAATCCAAGATAAAGAATCCAAAGGAGCAACACATGCATGTCGCTAAAATGGAACGAATTAAACAAATTAAACCTGGACTGACTAAATCCCGTCCTGTCTATCCAGGCACGCCGTTCCTTTTCTTGTTTGTCTGCGCAGAAACAAAAGTCTTTATATTAAGAAAGCGCTGCTCTTTTGGTTCCTTGGGTTTCCTTCTCTTCTTTGCAATGTACAGCTTCTTTGCCTCCTGTGCACTTCATTGCGTGTTTTCATACTCTTGCTGAGCACGCCTCTATCTTGACTTTATATTGCTGCTTGCTCTTATTCTCCACCCCACTTACACACAGCATAATGGATACTCCACCACCGCCTGCCCTCAAACTAACAGACGTCATCGCCAACCCGCTGGTGCTTGACCATATTCTACCATATCTCAGTGCGTTTGAACGGCTTAGATTAGCCAGCGCTAGCAAATATAGCAGATGGCTGCTCCACCAAAACACACATTTCTTCCGCCACATCGACTTGGGCTCTGTCAAAGCCATAAACTTTCGAGTCAAGGACGAGGAGATGGATGAATTTGATCCCAACGTTCAGGTGCGCGAGTACTTTACCGAAGACGAGTATGAATCTCTTTTCCTTTCTTCACTGCCCCTTTGCAAAACGCTTGGCAGCGCTCCTGAGTTTTCAGTCTCGGTTGCGCACCAATGGCCCCTGTCCGGCCCTTGTATAAGTCGAGTCGGATCGTCTGTTCTCACCGCTCGCCATGTTAGCCCCGTCTCAGCTTACTGTCCTCCGCCTCATAATCCTGACTTGCTTCTTGAAACTACCCCAGTCTATCTGTTTGCGCTTACAATGCTAACCAACCCCCTCCCTACAGCTTCATGTCCGGCCCCATCAGGGGCATCTTTACGTCTCTCCGCCGCGCCAATTTCCTCACTGATATCCAGACCCTCATCCTGGACGGTCTCCCCGTTACCGCTGACGTGTGCCATGAGATCCTAACCGCTCCACACTTCAACGTGCGCATTCTCTCTGTGCGCGGCGTTTCTTCGCTCAACGAGCGCAAGCTGTGCGCCGACCTGTGCGCTACCTTTTCCTCAACCTCCGCCACCCGGCCTAAACGCGCTCTCAAGGGTGTTTACATCTTTGGCACCCCCGACTCCACTGATGCTACCGCTGCTAATGCCGCCAACCTGTGGTACCGCACACGCGGCCAAGTCATCCAGCGCAACACACCCGCCCGCCTGGGGCGCTGTGTTGCCACGAGTGCCGCGACGTGCTCGCCTTTTGACAGCGTGCTGTGCCGCGGCCCCGCGCACGCCAATTCGCCAGTACACGGCTGTTATGACACATCCAGCGGCCCCCTTTGCTGTTGCAAAATACTCTCTGGGTCGTTGCGCTGGCTGTGGCTCTGCTCCTGAGGGTCTTACGTACTGTGACAAATATACGGCGCCAACTGACCTGCCGATGTTGGCACCGCCGCCGCTGCTGGCGTCGACGGTGCGCGCGGCCACAAGACCGTGTGCGATGCCGGCGAATGGTGAAGATATGTGCTTTGTGGCGCGCTGCGAGGCATGTGTGCAGGGCCGGCTGTGCCGCTGCTGTAATTCGTGGTACTGCGAGGACTGCTATCCAATGGGTGGGCCGGTGTCGCGGGCGGCGAGCCCGGGGCTGTTGGTGGGCGATTCGGTGGCGTCGTCGCCACTGAGCTCGTCGCCGGCAAGTGTATCAAGTTTTACATCGGCCATGTCGGCGATTTCGCTAGCCAGCAATGCGTCCTCGTCGTCCTCTGTAGCGCTCTCGGAAGCGGCTGCAAAATCCGCAAAGGTATTTTCCTGCCCCATCACTACATTGAAGAATTTTCCTCCTTCTAGTTTCTACGGTTAGTGCCTGCCATTCTGGAGCTGTAGCTGGCCTGACTTTTTGGTGGCTTCGCAAAAACAGGTGTTGCAGGCACAATAGTGGTACGATTTAGAAGAAGGCAAAAATACAGGTCAGGTAGGAACTCACGACCAGGAAGCGAGCAATTGCTTCCCAAAAGAGCGGTCTTGGCTGCTTCTAACTGTCATGGTTGGTTGGCTCTTGGACGTTTAGTTGTTCCAGCAGAAAGAGCCCAAAAAAACGCACCTCGTAGATCCGCTTCTGACCGAGCCGAGCACAATTCACTAACACCGGCCGTTTTTCTTTTTCCTCTTTTAGGATCCTATTGCCCGCCAATGCATCGAATGTGGCTTTAATGTGGGTCATCACCCCCCTGCTCAGGCTGTTTCTCCACGCTATTCTTACAGAACGTCCCCTGCTGTATCCTTGACTTACTGAGTGAGAACGGGAGCCTTGTTGGCGTCTTCAGTTGCGTATTGGGCCTATGGGCTTTATATCTAGCTGCGGCCTGGCCAACTTCCACGCTGAACTGCTACAGTTGCAGTGCAGTCGTCTGCTCAAATCACCGTTGCAGTATATCAGTGCAGCATTACATTGCATCAAACAAGCATAGTCGTCTGAGAGCTTATCAGACGTGTCTGTGTATTCACTCACTTACATTTACACCTTTGCACCTTCTTGTTCCGCTCTGGTTGCCAAAGACCCGAAACGGACGTAGTATCCGTCCGATTTGGCATGGTGTTCTTTTCCTCGTGCTGCCCAGCTGTGTCAGCTATGCTGGCTATGCCTCTGTCTTGATTATTTGCCTCCAGTCAGGGTCCAAGTCTGTCGTGACCCATTGGCGTGAGAGCTAGCGTCCAAGCCCGTCGTGACATTTGCCTCAACCACAGCTCCCAACCAACCTCTTGCTTCTTTCTTGCTTGCCCCCTGCTTGAATCATTCAATTGGCCTGTGTTAACGCTTCCGCCACTCTTCCAAGTGTCTCGCGTGCTTTGCTACTTCGCAGAAACGGTGCCATGGTTGTGGCGGCGGATACTGCTCCAAGCACAACGAAGGTTGCTCTGACCGTTTTGTAAGTCTTGTCTCTGTAATAGATTCCTTTGGGCACCACAACGCCCTTTTTTCTTTAACCAGGTCGAAATCCGAGACTAACCAAACTTTGGTACTTAGTGTGACTGTATGTCTCGCTTGTCTTCCTTTAGCATGTGCGCTTTCGGTGAAACTCTTCCGTGTGTCCTGGTCTATTCTTGTTCCGCAATCCTTTGGCGCCCACACTTCAACGTCACCGCCTTACTTTTACTTTGCTTCCCTGTCTGGCTACGAATCCTTTGCCATCACATGTCGCCAAAATCCACGCCTTTGCTTAAAGGAACAAGAATAAGAATAAGAACACGAACAGAAGTCTGCAGCCGAGGCCTGTTTGCCTGCATCGCATGCCTTACTTTTTGCTGGTTGTCTAGTAACTGACCTAATTTTTGTGACAGGGTGCCATGCACGACGCAGAAGAACGACTGCCCCCACTGGATTGCCTGTTTTGGCTTCAGCACCTGAACAACAGCGCCGGTCGCTTAGAAAGCATACTGAGGCCTGGAGTCGGTGGATGAAGCAGCAGCGTGGTCCCATGGGCATTACGGCGCGGCCTATGCGCATGAGAGGCGCCGGCCGTCTTTGATCTTATGTTCTCCGCTTGGTTTATGGCCTTTTTTTTTTTCTTTTTTTTTCGGAAACTCTTTACGTTTTTCTTCGCCTCTGTTGATAGAGGCCATATGGCATGGTTCACGGCGTTTGGGTCCGGTTGTTGGGGTTTGGAAAGGTTATTTTAAGATATTGGGTTTTCACATGCCATTAGTTAACAGCAACCTCTCTGCTCATTATTAAATCATATTTGTCATCATCATTAGACATTGGAATTTCTAGCGAGTTTTAAACAACGTTTAGGCCGGCTGCAAACTTGCGCGCCACCCACACAGCGCCATTCTCCTCATACTCCTGCTTCGTCACAACTACCTTTTCAAAGTTTTCATGTCGCGCAAACCGAACCCCGCCATTCCAGGCCGCCTTGATGGGATCTGATGCTCGTGCCACCCGCACCACGCACTCATCCGGCATTCGCAGCGTGACCTCGCGCTGTAATCGCTCTGCAAACCCCTCAATTAGCGTCGTCCCGCCTACCAACACGATATTCAGCAACAGCCCAGGCCACAGACCGACTGGCAGTGACTCTAGGGACTGGTTGATCAGGTCTGCAAGCCCGGGCACAAGCATCCCCGCATCTGACGGGTTGAACAGCAGTTCCGGCACAGAAAAGCGCTCGTTGCGTAACGTTATAGGTCTTCTCCTGCAGCAGCCGGCGGCCGCTTGCACGCGCGCGCTGTGCGCTAGGCGTCGCGTGGGCTGCGACATCGAACGCGCGCAGTTCGCCTTAATGCGCGTGTGAAAGTCAGGTAGGACGTAGTCGCGCGCAATCCCGTTGCTCCCAGTGGCATATGCGGGTGTTCGCGCGCCTGTGGGCCCTTCCAGCAGGCATCCAAGTCAGCGGCAAAGTCAGTTGAGATGTAGCTTGACAGTTCCTTGATCTCGTTGACAATGTGCGTATCATTGCGCATGTCGTAGTACCGCACAGAGAGCTGGCGCGCAAGGTAATTTGTGAGGAATTTGCCGGCAATGTCGAGACGACGCTGGGCGCCGTGCAAGGGGCGGCCGTTGATCAGTGGCGTGATGTGTGTGTGCGAGTAACCACAGTCGACGACGAGGACAATTTCGGCGGGTATGGTTGCGGTAAGGTCGGCAGGGCGTGGAGTTTGGAAGAGATCTTGTATATCGTTGTAGGCATTCCATGTGGGGACTGACCAAGCAGGGTTAGCATGTGACAAGTGAGGAATCAGATGAACGACGAACGCCTTGCGTACCTTGTGTGCGACAATACCGCGCGAACCCGTACTCTTCAAAGACCACCTGATCGCAATTCGTTTGCAACGCGGGCAAGGCCCCAGGCGCCTCGCTCAGCAACAGTGTCGTCTCGCTAGGCTCTACACCTAGCCCATTTTTGGCACCGCCAGCCATGATTTCGCGGTCCCAGATTTCCTTTTGTGACTCCCAGTTCACAATAAAGCCTTTCTCCATGGGCCGTCGAAAAGCCATTTCGCTGTAGTCACGCGCTGAGTACAATTCGCTTCCTACGTAGACTTTCTTGTGCCGATCACGCGCAATGCAGTTTGGTATTATCTGGGGCGTCGGTAACGGAGTCTCGGCCGATGGCGGGGCGGTGGGAATTACACCGGCTTTGATGGTGTAGGCACCATTGTCAAGGACGAGAGTCTGGGTAGGTGGGGGCGGAAGAGAGGGTTTGGAGCGGCGGCCGGGAGCCATTGGAGCGCTAGAACTAAGAGTCGAAATTTGGAATACAGTGAGAATAGAGTAAATCGGGAAACCAGAAATACAAGAAATACAATGTTCTTGTTTCAAAGGATGAGGCTGCAAATGTGTGGCACTGGAAATGTGATGTCAGAAACAGCTTGAATTATTTCTGCCACTTTGAAGCCGAAAAATTAGGCGGTGAATAAAGGTGGGCCCAAGCTCTTAGCTAGCTAGACCCACATGTATTCATCTATCTAGACCTTAACCAGCATATAAACCTCGCCCTGAGCGGTGTTGTCACTAGCAATATACAAACGCGAATACTCCCGATCCCAACTCATTCCACACGGCCTCAAACAGGTACTAACTGAGCAGTTGACTACATTATCACTCCACACGATATCGTCAAATCCGCTGATGGTTTTGCTGCCAGCCGTCGGGTAGTACCCATTGTCACCCTTGGAAAACGGCACCTTTACCACCTTGTATCCTGTGGGCGGATCTCTATTCCACGAACCATGGAGAGACACGTACATGTTGTCAAAGGTCTGGTCGAACTTGCCGTCCATCGGGGCGCTATGAGCGGGTATGTTGAAGCGCGGGGGCTCTGACTTAAGACCACAAGTCGTATCATTCATAGTGGCATTTGGAACTTGAACAAATTGGTCACCGATAGTAAATGACGTACCGGCAAAGGCTGAAGGGTTGCCGACGGTAAAGCAGTAAGGGTAACCGTACCATTTGGTGTTTGGCACCAATGGGTTGCCCAAGAAGTTTATCTCCTCAGTTGGATTGTCGATGTGCACATCAACTGCCGTGTTATTTACCACCCGTGCCAAGTTATCAGCACTGTTTTCGATGCTCCATATATTGTTGTCACCGTCTGCAATGAGAGCAACATCGTTTCTCAGTCCATACCCAAGCATCATGCCTTGTGTCAGCCAGTCCCACCCGTCAGTAGGCGTGACCTCTAGATTGAACACTTTGACAAGAGCTCGCCCATACAGCATGTCGTACGTCTCAAGCTCCAAGTTTGTTTCTGAGCCAAGCTGTACCGCAACCAAGTGCGACGTTGCTGGTGGAATCAGCAGCGTTCGCGAGGGATGTCCGCCGTTAAACATGTTCTTGACAACCACCTCGGGATGTCCCACCGTCTGTGTAACGGCGTTGTAAGCGTACTTCCAGACTGTCGTCATGGATGAGACGAGTAATGTTTCACCGTTGGGTGTGAGCTCAATACCATGATTGAGATCCGTGCTGTTAATCAGCACCTTAGAAGAGGCGATGCAGCCATCGGGGCCGAAGGTGTTGACAATCACGCCACGGCCCCAGTCAATGACGAGGAGGTTCCCCTCGGTGTCGGTCTTGATGCCTCGCGGCTGCATGTAGTTTCCGGCAATCTTGATAGCCTTCCATCCGGGGGCCGTACTAAGAGAGAGAATAGAGGGACTAACACCGGGGCATGAATCGGGAACAGAGTTGTAGGCATGGGCAACTAGAGCAGTCAGCATTGTGCTTTAAGGAAGAATTTGTTTATTGACCTACCGCCCAGCATTACGCTTATAGCGGCAAAAGTAACAGAAATAATGCGCATATCTGTTAAGCTATCGTGAATAAAGAAGAATGGAAAAACACAATCAATCTTGTGGAGAGAATTGCCTACCTCTTTATATGTGCATTTTCCCTTGCTTGTCTCTCGGTCTAGCGCAACGTATCACCTCGGAATATACGCCCCTTTAATTATGTAAGAGACAGGACGACTCTGGATAGTGACTGTAGGTCGACTCTAATGTGCACAAAGTCTCAGTGTGAACCGTCTACGCTAAATATTTCTTTTCTATTTCTACTGACTCGAACATAATAGATCATACATTGTGCAGCGTTGAAGTATAGAACTGTGAGTAAAACTGAAGAACTATGGAACTTGCCAAGCATAAAACATGCTAAGATGTTAACATCCAATTTTTAGTGTAAGTACGCCACAAGGAAGACCCTATGTGTGGCTCGTGATAGTCCTTAGGGTATCGCGTTAGGGTTATAGTTCGACGATTAAACAAAAACTGCCCCTCAGTTTATATCAATCAAGGTTGCAGAAACTGCCAAACTAGGGAATCTGCCTGTTCTTAGAAACAGCCGAATTTTATAAAGTAGTGACGTGCTTTGCCCCACTATCCGCCAACCAGCATTGTGGAGCCTCAGCTTGGCTACTTTGATAAACACTACACCATCAAGCCAGTCATCTACATAAATCTCTCTTCTTATCCCTCTTCATAAAACTAACTAACATAAATCCACAATGTCGTCCCCTCACCCCCCTCTTTCCACCGTCCTTCCGCCTCTTATCCTCGGCACCGCCACCTTCAACCACCAGTACGCTGACCCCGCCACCCTTCCCGCCAACCAGATCGTTGCGCGTGCTCTCACCCTCGGCATCCGCGCCTTTGATACTTCGCCCTACTACGGGCCCTCTGAAATCCTCCTTGGCCGCGCCCTCGCCGCCGTACGCCCAGCTTACCCGCGCTCTACATACTTCCTCGTTACCAAAGCCGGCCGCATCGCCTCCTCGTCCTTTGACTACTCGCCCGCCGCCATCCGCCGCTCCGTGCTGCGC
>JACYXV010000018.1:6783-18472 GCA_016859225.1 Thielaviopsis cerberus | reverse complement strand
TTTTTCTCGCTGCGCAAGAGACAGGATACTATGCTTGTCAAACGCCTGGGTGCAGAAGGAAGCTGACAAGTCCAAGTCTAGCCGAGATTCTGTCCTGCCACTGGGGGCCACTCCTACTTGAACTAATGCTGGGCAGTGGCAGTGGTCAAGTTGGGCAGTGTAAAGTACGCCCCGAGCGTCATTTCTTACAAGCCATCCCAGGCGCAGCTACCCATAGATAACAGTGCGTGCTATCATCTGATTTATATCAACACAAAAGCAGCCTGTGTAACACAATTAGCAAGAACTTTTCCTCACACCAATCAAGCTACAAGAAGCTCTAACGTTTCTAATCGGCCTTATACATTGCCAGTGAGGGGTATTGTACAGCATTCCTTGTTCAAACATCAGTGTCACCTGCGATTCCTTGCCTGTTTATATTCACCAAGGGGTGTTTACATATTATGCTCATGAGGGTGTTTATATATTATGCTCATGAGGGTGTTTACATGTTATGTGGTTCAAACAGTTTCATAAGAGTGCCCGATCCAGACGCCTGACATAATACTCGCAGTCTGGCCTATCAGCTGGTCCGCTGGTCTGGTCACAATGGCCGCGGTACAATATTTGACAGGGTGGTTTTGTACATGCGGTATGAAAAGACACGGAAGAGGTAGGCAGAACTCAAGGCATAAACGCCGAGTGTCTCAAATCCAACAGCGGATTTTGGGACTCAAAGTACCGAGTGAATGCCTACATACAGTGTACAAATGGAGCCATCAACCTGCCTACATACACATACAAAAAGAAGCCATCAACCAGCCTACATACAGTGTAAAAAAGAAGCCATCAACATGCCTACATGATGTAGCCAAGCTGGCCCCTAATGTATGGACTGCCCTTGTCTCTTTAGTTTCCCTGATATCATAAAAAAGCCACAACTGCAACAGCGTCAAAACATGAGACCAGCCGTTTGATTTGCTAAACGCAAAAGAAACGCTGCAATACGCTTCTTGGGAGCTGTTCATTGGCGTGGTACAAACGGAGAGGAC
Source organism: Thielaviopsis cerberus (assembly GCA_016859225.1). NCBI lineage: Eukaryota > Fungi > Ascomycota > Sordariomycetes > Microascales > Ceratocystidaceae > Thielaviopsis > Thielaviopsis cerberus. The sequence goes on along the minus strand of JACYXV010000018.1, from coordinate 17,441 downwards.
ACAGTTTGACGTGGCACAAAGGAGTTTCCTAATCCGTAGTGCGGTTCTGACGCTGTATCCTTGCGTATCTGCAGCATTTGCGTCGCTCTCGTGTGCAGACCCAATAGGCGTCTCTGCCTTTGAAACACTAGTCTAAGCCCTGGATCCTGTTTCCAGCAGTACACAAGAATATGCCATCTCGGCATCTGCATCTAGCAGTTTCTAGTAGGAGCCAACATGCAGGCCAACCCTGTTTGGAAATATAGCCAGTTCTTTTCAGCAGCGTGTTTGCCCAGAACAAGCCCCAGGTGCTGCGCCATCAGCCAACCAGTATCGCCCGCAGTATATGTAAATCTGTATCAGGGGCAAAGCGGAAGGAGGGCCTGCAGTATCATCTGAGGCAGACTCGTATTAACACGCCATCAAATCAGGTTCACCGGTAGCTAGGCTTTTAGGGCAAAGAGACCACCCAGTTATGCCGCTGGCTGCTTAATCTGACCAAGATATCTGGCTGGGCTGCGTGTGGTGCCAGAAGCCATCTGCTGATTTGTTTACCTCATCTATGGCAGGTCCTTATACCCTTTCCCATAGACTCGTCTCACAGCGTCAAAACACGCTACATTAGGAAGCTCTTTGCGCTATCCCTTGGTACGGCGATGAGGCAGATAGATGAGGAGGGGGGGGTGGGGGTGTGACTTTGGGCCTCGGCAACTTGTGAGTGGCCAGAACGGCGATCGCAGTTTGGGGCGGTATTATCCAGTATGAGTCTCGCCGTCCCTACTTGGCCTGCACCCGGATCGTGTTGCCCAGCCTGTCATCGAGGTTTCCCAGCATGTTGCTCGACATTCAGCACTGGGCAGAAAGTACAAAGTACAAGACACGCAAAAAGGTACAAAGCACAAGTCACAGAGAGAAGAAACGGGCCAGGAATTTCGAGTTGATGGGCGAGATATCGGAACCACGGAAGCAGGAGCCAGAGAGCAAACCGGGTTGAGATAACAGCCATAATATCCCCGCTGATTTGCACCATGTCTGACTTGGGCTGGAATAAAAGAAATGTCTTGGATATCTGGTGGCTCAACATGTCCGCTACATTGCACAGACTGAGCCCACCATGGCTGATTATACTACAGACACACTGCAGACGATGCGCCAGTGTGATATATCCGGCGCGTTATCAACCAACCGCAGCTATATACAAGCAACGCAATACCAGTACGGGTACAGCCGTTGTGGTTTACAAACACCACGCGCCGCCAGGTAGTCGACCCGTGTGATTCAAGTCTTGGAGTCGAGGAAACAGAGAGTTCTTTCGTGCCGTTTTAGCACAGCACAAACAGCTTTTGCAGCGGCCCAAACAGTTGCAACTAGGGGAGCAAGTCTGAGCCCTTGTTTTCTCTTCTAGCACTACTTATAAACACCTATATCACAGTCGCCAAAGTCACTCAAGACAGCTTCATGCCCGGAATAGGAAGCCTGCCATCCGCGGAACAACCTAGATGGGTCTGCATGTCTTCAAAACGGTGCCGTTTATTCTTGGCAGTCTCCTACGTTTCGTCTTCTTTTCTACTACGCAGCGCTACTTTTAGTGCACTACAGACGCTGTCGCAGGTGTGCGAAACATGACCTGCATGGACAGGTCATGATTTGGCAAAGTGTTCAGCACAGTACAGCTTGGCGCCACACCGTATACCAGGCCCGGCTCAGCAGACACAAGACAGCACTACATTACCATTACCACATACACAGGCCAGCATCATCCACTATCCACTGCCGCAACAAGCCTAGGCCCAGGCCGCAAGCAGCAATGCGACGTGGCTGATGCAAGGAAGAGTTTGGGTTAAGGGAAAAGCTGGATCAAAGCAGAGGCCTGGGTTGCAGGTGCATGAAGCTTTGCTCATGGCGACGTAACTGCCGGCAGAGCGGACCAGCAGAGCGGGATGGCGGGACAGGCCGCATGGATGATTGGTTGAGACAATGAGTACGCCAAAACTTGGAACCCGGGTTCTGCGTTCCGGTGGCACTACGTCTGAGTATGGACTCGGAACTGGACTAGTCAAGACTGCTTGGCTCTTGGAATTGCAGTGGCGCAGTCAGGCTTTGGTGGACTGCAATGTATAGGTAAGTTGGGTGTGCTATGTATAGGTAAGTTAGGTGTGCTATGTATAGGCAAGTCAGGTATGCTATGTATAGGCAAGTCAGGTATGCTATCTATAGCCAAGTCATGTATGCTATCTATAGCCAAGTCATGTATCGTAGGCTTGTAGACTTTAGGCTATGCGATATAGCCAACGCACAACTGAAGAAAAGTCCGTATATCAAGCCACCAGCCTCCACTAGATGCTGCTAATGTTTTTGCTGCAATCGGCCTTTTTGGGCAAGCCCTGTGCGAGAGACATGAAAACGCCTCTTCCGAAACAGTAGCCCAGCTGGACTGCTTGGGGCTGCTATAAGCGTCTCCGATATATTCGTCTGCATCCCGATATGGGAGCCACCAAGTCCAAAGTCCGGCGTCACACGAGACTTTTATACCAGCAAGAATACCCGGACGATAATTCTAGCAGACGTCTTCTGCCTCAGGTGAGATGGATTTGCCATTTGCAATACCAGTACGATCGTGCAGAAATGACAGAATGTGCGAGCGCAGCACTACAGCATCGACTGAGACATGGCGATACACACTGGAATTCTCAATGGCTGGTGGCTGTAGCGCAGCCTGTTATGACCCTAGCTGCGTCTCACGGAACCAGAGTGGCGATCGCTGTGGTTGTTGTGACCTCGGGTCTAGTTTGCGTATCGTAGCCAGGCAACGTAACGTGTATATTTGCAGTTGGTGTGCAGTATAAAGGGTATATGGTTGTGAGTTAAAACGTGTGGCAAAGGTGAGCGGGTGGGTTGTGTCGGTGACTGTAACTACGTCCTGAGCCGTATCACGCGAAAGTGATTCCCGTTTGCCCGTTGCTGCCTCCCGGGATAACCCCCGAGTCCGCGTATCGAGACTCCATGGGCGCCATGAAAACATGTGACGTTCTTTTTTTTTGGCATTCCTAGAGCAGCTAGTGTCCTTGCTCAAGTCACCATGTTTTGTGCCCGTCTGGTAGCCTGAGATGATTTCATCAAGCATATAGCACGACGTACATGTGATCTGCATGGAACGCCGGAAAGAAGGACAGAAACTGCCTTTGCCCAACACTGTTGTTGCAGGCCATGTGTCCCAGCAGCTCATGCCGTCATAAACGCAGCGTTTTCTCTTGTATGATTCTACGTTTTTTCAAAGACGCTGAGCTGCTGTCCTCGGCCTACGTTTTCAAAGACGCTGAGCTGCTGTCCTCGGCCTACGTTTTTCATATACGCTGAGCCTCCGCCCGCGTTTTTTCCAGGCAGCACACCTCTTTGCTCTGCTTGCATATCAGCGCATGTTCCAAGGCCCAAGAAACGAGCCGACACTCGCTAGCCGAGTAATGGTAGTCAGGCACAATGGGAATAGCCAGGACGTCTGTGGGTAGTGCTTGGGTTCTGGGCGTAGCATACAAAAAGGTGCCATTTGGCCCAGCGGAAATCTGAGCAAATGCGCTGTCAATGTATGCATCAGTGTGGCCATGCCTATTCGCCGGTACAGCAAGACGTGTTGTAGTGAGCTGGCCAGGCATCCGGCAAAATCCGCATTGTATTCCCATCTCTACAACTGCGTTTTCCTTGCTTAAAGAATCCCGCCAGCCTGGATGCTCGGTATCTGTTGCGTCTTGTTTTCTCTCCAAACCACTGCCACTACAAACCTTTTGCCCAGGGACGGCCTGCCTATTTCGACTACTCATTCTAGAAGCCCAATAGCTGTTGTTGGCTCGTTGGCCACTGCTTATAAGCCCTGATCCTGGTGCAGCTGTTTTGCTTGGTTGCGTACTTGGGAGGCTTTCTGTCCAGCTTGGTCTACTTGCCTAGTGCAGTAATATCCCGATTTTCTTGTAGCACCTCAGTTCTTGACAGCTTTCCTTATGCTCTCCTCCAGTCGCTTGGTCTTGCCCGGTTCTGGATGTCGTTGGTGGAGATTAAGCTGTTCCTTTCTTACTCATCTTGTCTCTCTTACTTGTAGGCAGAAGCACAGAGTTTTCACAAGCCCATGGAATGCCATCCTTCTCTGTGCCATTGGATTTTCCCTTCCTTTCTTGTTAACATGGATCCGTATTCTCCAAAGCTTGTTCCCTGCTTGACCGCCCGTTGATGGGACCCAAATCATTGGGAATCAAGCAAGAAAACTTTTCTTCTAAGCCTCCTTTTTTTTTTTTTTTTTTCACTCAATATCTTGGTGCTACGCCAAATAGAAACCCAGGCGGTGAAGGTGAAGCGGACTTTTGCGTATGCAAGGCGTTACCAGGCTCAGCCCAGCCCAGCCCAGCCAAGCCATTCTCATGATATCTTGGTTGGTTAACCCTAGTGGCGCACACGAAGTTAACCCTAAGCTCCGGATATCAAATTGGTATCTGAGCAGACTGGGCAGCCAAGCATGTTGGAATCTGTCAAAAGCGTGTAGAGACGCCGGGCTCTCCGTCAGGTGAGCATCATGCTTAGAACTGCAGACAGCTGGAAGCCCAAGCCAGACTAGGCTGTATTGTATATTTGGCAGTCTACTATTTTTTTCTTTCTCAAACAGATGATAGACTCACGATATATCCCAAGACAGCAAGAGAAAATATAGAGACGATAGAGCAGAGTTGGACGCCATCGCCCAATTCTTGACAAACAGAAAACAAAACAAGACTAACGCAGTTGACCAACAGAGTTTGAGGCCTGCAGTTCTTTGATAGCCCAACTCTTGTTTTCTCCAAAGTGAGCCGACAAAAAAAGTGTACAAAAGATGGAGGGCGGAGGGAGAGAGAATTAGAGGGTAGAGGGGAGAGAGAGAGAGAGAGATAGAGAGAGATAGAGAGAGATAGAAAGAGAAATAGAGAGGGGTACAAGGAGAATAAGGAAGAAAAGGAAAACCAAAACTCCACACCTGCATGTGCTAACGCGGGGATGAAGATGGAAAAAGGACAGAGGAGATGACAGGGAATAAGCTTCTTGAGCAAGAGGAGAGGAGAAGAGAGGACCAGGAAGAAGATCAAAGGAAGACAGGATAGAAGAATCAGAATCAGAAGCAGAGGCAGAAGTGGAAACAAAGGGATTTCTAGTGGGAGGGCCACATTGTATTGCCAAAAGGCGCCAAATGACGTGTTGCTGGTTAGAGCAAACTTCCCTTGCACAAAAACACGCAAACAAGAAACTAGGCAAATAGCATGTCGTGGAAATATGCTCATGTTTAAGCCTGGATGTGGCAAGGAAGGGCCCGGCGCGGTTGAGACTAAGCTGGCCGACGGAATCCTATCCGGATAGCTCCCGTCGTTCTTCCCTCTAGCTAGCCAACGGCTACCAGGACCCTACAACCAATCAAGCCAGAGAGGCCAGATTGAATTAAATAACCATCACGGGTAAATGACCTTTTTTTTTATGCCACTCTCTATTGTTAGGATGGAGTAGCGGTGCTTGGAAGAGTACTGTTTTCCGCCTCACGCCTTCGAGATTCCAAATTGTTGCTTCGCCGCTGTTGCGCCTTCCACGCCCTGTCCTGCTCCTGACCCACGCAAGTTTGAGTGCAACGGCAGCTACGTTGTTACTCCCAGGCAATCCACGCAACTGTTGTTCCCAGACAACTCAAGTACTACTTACCGCACATTGTAAGTACCCATAAAACCCAGACTCAAGTAAATGGTACTATAACTTGCTTTGGGTACGTACTACTTTAGTACATGCCCTACCAGGCAATAGTGGTAGCCCTATAATAGTAGTAAAAGTGCTGTAGCCGTAGTATCAGTAGTAGTGGCAGTCCGTCTACTACTACGAGTACAAGCAGCCGTAGCATTATCCTACACTCTGCAGTAGTAGTTTTGTAGAAGTAGGCGAAAGGAGCCTTGTTCACAGCAGTGCATCTTGTTTTGTTGGCAACAACTTTTTTCTCTCCTTCTTGTTCTTCTGGTTGCTCTTTCTCCCTCAACACTGTCCTACTTTTCTTGTTCCCTTTCTTTTCTTCTTTTCCATTTTCCTAGACTTCTTTTTCCTCTTCTTCTATTCCTCTTTCACGAGCGTATTCGGACAGTATACGTTTCTCAATTCTTATATTATTGTGTTTTTTTCTCATTGTATCCTTTCAACCCCCCTCTTCTCATATCTTCACGGCATGGGCCTGTGAGAAAAAGAAGAAAAAAAAAGCATCAGAAATACTCCAAGCTTTGTTCAATTGCCTAAATCTCTTCTTCCTATAAGCTTTGCTCAATTGCTAAAATCTCTTCTTCCTATAAGCTTTGCTCAATTGCCTAAATCTCTTCTTCCTATAAGCTTTGCTCAATTGCTAAAAGCTCTTCTTCCTCTTAGCTTTGCTCAATTGCTAAAAGCTCTTCTTCCTCTAAGCTTTGTGCTTAGTCAAAAACTTTACCCTCTGATAATAGTCGTTTGTCCTCTTTTCGACCTGCCTGACTTGTTCTACCACAAGCCGCCTTTGTTTCACACGCTAGAAACAAGTACCCGAAAGGAAGATCAGTCAGCTGAGCTTCTCTTTTTCAGAACTTTAGCCGCATTCAATTGCGCCCTACTTAGCTTTCCCATTCTTTTCTCCCTCCTTTTCACTCACCATGTTCGCCATGAATCTCGGCGCTGTCCGTAAGTAACACCTTTAACCCGTTTATCTGGCGTCTATTTTTTACTGTCCTGGCGTAAAACTTTGTCTTCTGTTTTTGCCTTCAGCCTCACTTGGCCCTACCCGGTAGTCTGTACCCGCTTTTGGTCCCTAGCTTCTTGGACCTAGTGGGTTTTGAGTAGTTGAACTTGAGTCTAATACTATCTGAAATCATGGCGGGTGTTTTGACACTTGGGCTTAGAGTCAGTATCAATCGGCAGGATTCTGAGGCTCAATTCCAAACTCCTTCACATGCCGGGCCCTCAGTAACTAACTAACCGCCCATAGTCAATGTCCGGACGCGGCCCGCCGTGAAACGGTCCCAGGTGCCTGAGCCCACGCCCGTCGTCTTCCCGCCGCAACCTACTTTCCCCGCATCAACTGAGCCCAACAAAAAGAACTTGGCCACCAAGCTACAAAATCTCTACCGCCCTACCGACATCGATTCTTCAGTATTTGCCGACCTTGGTCTCAAGGCCAAGTACAATGTCCCCATCGAGGAAGTGATACCCGATCCGTCGTACCTCCCCGACTTTAAGGCATGGGACAAATTGAGCCGTGACGAGGCTATTGCCCTCGACAAGACTATCCGCAAGAAGATGCCCAGTGGTCATTTGGGCCCTGGAGCCATGACCTACTTGGAGCGCAAGACGGAGCTTAGCTACCCCAACGCCGCTGCTTACCGCAACGTTCGTCGGCTAAACCCTCTTCCTGGCCAGAGCCAGCCCCGCCTGGGAAATGCCTACGACTTTTGGCGCAACCTGGAAACGTTTACCACGTACTGGGACGACACGACTGAAGAGCCTGTGACAATAGACTCGGAGGAGGAAGACGAGATGGCTCAAACAGCTGATTCTGGAAAAACTGGTGTTGATGGCGTTGGACTCCCCGAGAAGAGCATAGATATTGCCACAGACGACAAGGATTACTACAGAACAATGCGCGGTTTGGAACTGCCCAACGAGTTCCGTCATAGCCTAACGACGGCATTTATCAAGTTGATTGCCTACGATTTTGGCGGCAACACATCGGTGACACACACTCAGCCCCGTCTGCTCTTGTGTGGACCCCCGAGAACGGATGGCCAAGCGCCTCGGCGCTCGCATTTTCCGTCAATGTGCACATGGATCTTTCGGACGCCCAACGAGCGTGTTGCCGCTCGCGCTGGTAATGTCGAGGGTCCTGTAGCCGCGGTCTCGGCACGTGAGACTGTCACCTTTCAGACAGAGCTTGACGCCAACCTGGACTTGGCACGTGAGGTTATCTCGTGTTTGATTGCAGCCCAGCACCGTCACCGCGACGGTAACACTGAAAACAAGTTTGGCGCCGGCAGATGGTGGACCAAGAACAAGCGGTGGGGTGGTGGTCCCGGTGGCCCCATTGGCCGCGAGATTGACCCCAATGATGTGCCTGGTGACAAGGAGGCGGCGCCGCAAAAGCCTAAAAAGGAAGAGCCGGCACCCCCGTCCAAGTTCAACTTCCCCGGCATGCGCCGATGAAGCGGGCCAAAAAGACTGCGGCCAACATTTACGATGATTACCGCAAGATGCTTCCGCCGCCGTCGGCATGGGACCCCAAGACCAAGTACCAGGCGTTTGGCCGGGTTGCGGGAGCTGACTATGACGACGTCTTTCTGGTCAGCAGTCTCTTCCACCACATTAGCATTGTGCGGATGCGTGTTCCGCTGGCTCTGGTGGAGATTTTGGCGGGTAATGTTGACAATGACTATGATAATCTGCCAATGTGGCGGAGTAAGTGGTACGATATGTTTAAGCTTGAGGACAGAATCGAGGCGCTGCGTCTGATGTGGGGTGTGATGGCGTACCAGCTCCGTGAGACGCTCAAGGATGCTTAGGGATAATGACGCTGGGGATGGAAATGTGACGGAGGGCGAGGAGAAGAATGTTATATGTTGGTATATACTGTAGATACATGGTATATAATGGTGTTTCTTGTGATGGATATGGTATCTAAAGAAGCACCAAGTGGTGGAAAAACAAATATCAAAGCTAGTAATTTACAAACTATGAAAAGAACGGATGGTCCCTGTAGGATCGAGTTTCGCATAATTGAGAGTCTTGTACGACAAGAATAGTGATGATCCGTTTCGTTTACCAAGATGGGGTTGAATCGAGAGTCTCTACTACAGAACAAATAAAAGGTAAGACACAACGATGACATTGCAGAAACAAAACGAGGCAAGAGGGCCAGGGGCCACATTGGCACTGAGGAGGAACAGGATAAAGAGACGAGACATAGGCCTCCGACAATAAAGGTATGACAGATGTTTACTCGGCTTGGAGCGCCACGCAGGTCCGCTAAACAGCACAAAGGGTCTGACTATTAGTAGTACCTGACAGCGCCTGAAGAATTGGCAGAGGTTATCTAGTGCGCGCATCGAGAGGGGCTAAGAGGAGCCCTGTGCAAAGCGTGCACGGCATGTACAGTGTACAGCTGGACAAGGGGCTGTAGAATGAGGTAGGCGGGCTTTTCGCTTGGAGGGTTAATTCCGTGGTGGTCCTTTGAAATTGAACTAGATGTTGTGAGAGGGAGAGTGCTGGAGTTGTGGAGGGTTATGCGACCGCAGCAGCCATGTTAAGATATGTTTGCTGTAGAAGCCCAACCAATCGTAGTCGTTGAATGCAGGCGTGAGCTGTAAGCTGTAAGCTGCAGATAAGATATGTTAGTTTGACCGCATATGCCAATGGGCCAACTACAATTCTGCGATGAAAGAGCTAATAGCCGAATTTCCGGACTGGCTGTGATGGTTGGCCACTTGGGCGGCAGTGCAGGAAGGAAAAGGTGATGTATCAGATTCAACTCTTGTAGTGTGTGAGCAGGTGTAGTCAAGTGGTGTATGGTTCTTTCTTGGGAGTCGAGGAAGAGTGAATATGAACGTTGACCGAGGCGAACCAAAAACATAGTTTACAAGTTGTCAGTGTCTTGCTCAAAGTGAAGGTTTAGGGACGCCGTCCCACAAGAAGCGTGACGCAAAGAGTATGGAGCGAAGATGAGAAGGTACTTACTTATTCAAAGGGCATGATTGCTGGCAGATTGACAACTTGGTTGGACATTGTACATGTGTATCCCCCGCTGTCTACTATGATGGCCAAGTCAACCGTTACTGTCAGTAAACGAAACGCACTTTCAAACTGTCTCGCCCTCCTTACTCGGTATCGCCGGCACGTAAGACGAGAAGTGGTCCTGTAACGGCGTCCCTTTGGTTTTTATTTTTTTTTTCTGTACATCTAAATACATGTGTCTGATAACTAACTGACATAGACCACTATCAACGTTCAAAAGAACGGCACAGCTCCCGGCCTGTCTCTGTCGATTTACCCGTTTCGGGCGACGTACAGGGCGCACAGAAGAAGCAAATAGAATATGCGGTACGTAACGGCTGTTGATAGATGGGGGTTTGACTGTCAAGGCGCAGTGGTAGTTCCATATAAGGATAGTGACAAAAGGGCGAATTGTCGGTCGGTATGGATGCAAAGTATAGTGTGTGTATATACGGAGAGGCCGAGGTACAAGGTAGAGTGGCTGTGTTTTATCTGCGGTAGTTCTTCACATTTCATCTCATATAGTAAGCAGCTACAAACTCATTGGGAGTGGGGGGGTGATGGCAAAGTTCTGTCAGCCCGCGATAATGCGCAGACACTAGAAATGACATGGCAGCCCGACTACTGATACTAGTAGTACTAAGTACCACTAAGAGTAATACTACATGGAATGACAAATCGACGATGGAGCAAAAGACCACGAGCAGGAGAGAAGAGAAAACAAGGACTTGGAAAGAACACAGCTCGGCAAGGGGTTTTTCTTACTGTTGGGTCTTGGTTGGTGAGTTCGTGTGGTGGGTAGACGGTGCTGGATGCAGATGCAGATCGTTGATGTCATGGGGTTTATGGGGAAATTTGCCTCAAGCAAGACTAGTAGAGTTGAGCTCAGAGCGGCTCCAGAGAAAAAAAAT
>JACYXV010000017.1:8599-26083 GCA_016859225.1 Thielaviopsis cerberus | reverse complement strand
AAAAATGGTGTATCAAATTCGTAACGTCGTCAGGAACTGCCCTGAGTGCACAGAGACTTTCCAGTCTAAAGATAGAAACCCGCAGCTAGAGTATGGTCCAATTCAAGAAATGTAGGTCGCAAAAACTGTATAGAAAACCCGAAAAACAAAAACAAAAACAAAGTCGTAAAGCAATCAGAGGAAAGAAGAACAACAAAAAACAGAAAAATAGTTTGGCGTGTTGGGAGTGAAGTTCCTTTTGTCCTTTACCCCCGGACTGCAATGCCTCAACCTATGCAAGAAACAGCAGTAATGAAATTTCAGGGAGCGGGAGAAAGAAACTCTAGCAAGACGATGATCTGCCCTGTCTATACGTTATTGTATGAGCCCTGGGCTCTGGGACGGCGTGGACAAGGGTCCAATAGACCGGGATCCGGGTATTATAGCCGGGGTTGACTCCCTGGGCAAGGTTTCTAGAGTAAGTAGAAGACAAGTCGTAGGCTTTCCTCCTCGAGCTGTGATGGGGGCAACGCAAAGAAACAGGGGGTACGGCTTGAGGGGGAAGTCTTCCGGGCTAAATCAACGAGCGACAGGGCACAACGGGGAGCAAAGAGAAGACGAGAGTGGTCGAAAAGGAAAGAAAAAAAGTTTCACAGTCAAGTAACAGACTGAAAATCACAGCAGAAATCCGAGCGAGATCCAGAGTAGCGGGCTGGGATAAGTCGCTAATTTCGGTCCCAGGTAACTTGCTTTGATGTCCCAGACTGCCAAAAGAGATTGTCGGGATAAGTGGGAGAGGAAAAAGATAGAATGCAATGAGAAAATAAGAATATCACGACTCGGTAATTGAATGGCGCGGTTGCATCAGCAAGACAGAGACCCAGTTGGTCTGGAGACAAAGACAAAGTAGTTTTCTTCATACACCGAGCGCAACACAAAGCACAAGAGGAACCAAAGTTTGACGTTGAGGTAATGGTGCGAACGGACCAGTTGAAATAGTCGCAAGCCGAGACGTTGCTCAAGATGTATTGGGAGAAGCGCACAAACGACAGCATATGAGTTGTGAGTTGGCAGGAGTTTGAGTCTCCGCAGTATTGCCGTATATCTGCACAATGCGTGCAAATGGGCGGTATATTGCATAAAGACAAACGGCCATTACACATCATTTCAGCATCTAGGACGGTCATGCGGTGCCGCTTTGCAGTAGGCAAAGAGCAATTTTTTTCCTGGTTTCTTCGTGTCAATAATTTCGGCATGAAAACAAGACTGGGCTATCTAATGATGATCAGTCCTCGGTAAGCCAGAGGCAAACAACAGCTTCAAACGCTAATATTAGCTGGTTATTGTGCAGCAAACGGATCGAGGCTAGGCGAGTAAGAGGTCGTTGGCCGTAGGCCGTTTTGTCACGGGACAACAACAGTTCAAGGACACTATCCATGCAAGATCAAAAGCATCTGCAACACACAAAGTACTGGCTTTTGGGTGCTTTAATATCTGCGTGTACAAGCTTGGTCGACTCGAAAGTGTAGCTGTGACTCTGCCTCGGTCAGCACATGATTCCTCCTGGGCCAAATACTTTTCTCCCTGGACGCCCTGTTAGATACTCAACCAACTCGCTCGCATTCAGCGCATCCAGGGCACCGGAACTGGTCTCCGTCATCTCATCTGGTTCTTCTTTTCTCCTGCCTCGTGTAAGGTCGTATCGGGTCTGGGGTATAGAGCACACTGCCTGCTTCGGCGACCTAGTTTAGGCCCTGTAGCAAGCCCTGTTTGGCCAATCAACACCGGCCAGTTGCTTTTATGCTGGAATTTGCTTCGTTTGGTGCTAAATTGAAGTTTCTCTTGAGACACAAAAGACAAAGACAGGAGCCTAGCCTGAACAAGAAGAAACAATAGGCAGAAAATGAGACACGAAATGGAGCCGTCATGGCAAGGCGGAAACCCGACCGAGATTGAGAAAAGAGAGGTTTGTCAATTAGCCTGAGAAAAAAAAAATGGCAGCGTAGAAATTGAAGGATAAGAGAGAAACACAAAGGAAGATGGCCGCAAAGCAGAATGTCAGAGTTTTCTTCCTGATAATTTACTTCGTATGCCTAAAAAAACAAATGAAAAAATAATGGGGCAGCCATTCTCTTATTGGCGGTACCGTCGGCCGAGCAAACGGAAGCTGCTGCAGCCGGCTCCACTGCACTTTCCCAGCGTTTGCAAAACATGGTTCCATATTTCTAGACGCTCAACTGAGAAACTCCTATCTGGTTGGCGGGTGACACGACACTGTTTCTCGAGTTTATCGCGTACCAAAAGGTTTGACTACCGGTTCGAGGTTGTCGAATGGCCATAGGGGCTGCTATGTGCTCTGTGCTTGGCACTTTACTACTCTACTAGTAGCCCTGTTGTTCTGGCCCCTACAGCGGTCATTGCTAGCGATGCACGCAATTACGAACGAACAAGACGGAAGTTTCCACTCCATTCGGGGAGCTGGACAGGAAACAGGTAGGGGCGAAGAAGTAACTGCGCAACAGAGTACAGCCACTGAAACAAGCTCAGAATAGGGGATGCAAAGCAGGGCTTCCCTGGCGGTTTGTAACCAGGTCATGTGGGCATTGGCAGTGTCTTGACTAAGCTGTATTCACTGGCTGAAGCCTGTACACAGCAGGACTTGACGACAGAAGAATGGCAGTCCCAACACACTGGAATGCTAGCAAGGTCGGGACTGCCAGAACCACAGATTGCAGTCCCCTATTTAGCTCTCTACGGCATATCATGGAATATTCAGTTGTGGCACCTTTGCCGACCAATTCTCTGTAGTACTTTCGATGCCGATTTTTCTTTTCTCTTGTTATTTTCTCTGTCGTATCTTTTATCTTCCTTTCCGCCTAAATTACATACGAACGGTCACATAGAGCTCTCGGAGTCATTCCTTTTTAGGTAAATAACACAATAAAACACAGAGACAGTGCCGCAGGCCGTTAATTACAGGCTCCATTTCCAGCGACTTGGCCGCAGTAGTTTATGCCAGCCTACCGTTGAGCGGCTTTATGGGCCCAATATATCAAATGGCAGTGTTTGTTTGCATTTGTCATGTCCTTGGTTTACTTGGCCTTTTGCCTCCCCTCTTGTCTATTCCGTCTCATTTAGGCCAGCCATTCTCTCTCCTTTTGGCTCTTTTGCATTTTCCTCTGCTCTAAGCTTTTCCTCTCCAGGCCCTTTGCTCTAATTTACCCGCCTCGTCGTCACGATCTGCATCCAAAATCTCCTCGCTCATTAATCATTCATTCATTGTCTTCCCTGTGCCTAACTATAGAAAATAAGAAAAAAAAAAACAAGCATTACCGCGCTGCGAGGGGTCTGGCACGAGGCTACCCGTCCGCAACTCTCTTCCCCGAGGCCCAAGTCCCTTCTAGCAAGGACCAGTCTCCTTATTTCTAGCCAAGTGTAGCCTGCTCTCGCGCTTATCCCTATCCCTCTCGTCCTTTCATTCTCTTCTTGTACAAGCTAGCCTGTGGTATCTACCTTTCGTGTCGCTGATCTATAACCAAATTGCAAAATTGCATTGGCTCTTTGTTCACTAGTTACCCATTGAGCCACGCTCGACTTAATCTCTGCATTACCTACTGTTCACTGTCTACTGCTCACACTACTGTTGCCAAGGCTTGAGCTGCAACGATATTTCCCATGTTCAGACGCGTTGCGATGATCACTTGGGATTTGTTCCTTGTTTCTAGCTAAATATGTTATGAGAAAGCTGGAACCAAAAACGCTACTAGCTAGCCCAGTAGCTTTCTCTAGACGTGTCTGCACGTAGCCGTCAAAATAGTATCTCGTTTATGCTGGTATAAGTGATCAACAGTGCCGGAACGCTCCAAGTTCCCATGTTGTCTATGACCTAGAACTGATGTGCTACAGTCTCATTTGTGCTTTGCCGGGACACTAATGCCCCGATTATGCCCAAATGGTCTATTGTCGAGCGGTTCAGTGCAACAATGATTTGCAGGCAGATTTGTGCAGCCACAGATACGTTCCTCCTTTATGCGTCACCAATAGTACCGGCATTTGTTACCTATGCATAAGCCTGGGCCTTTCCAGAAGGCTTTCGATTCAACCTCGAGGTCCATGCAGAACTGCAGAGTTTCTGCAGCTCTAATTTCGGGCCTAACTGCAACACAACAATGCTACCCATCAGGCTGGCTGTAGCCAAAGAAGACTGTATTTGGGTCTTAAGATAAAAGCAACTATTTGCACTCTAGCTGCCAGTAATTTTAATCTGGACCATACCAGCCTATAGCAAGAACAGCCTGGATAAGTCCCTGGAGGCAGATGGCCTGCAAAGCAATTGCCTCCCAATTTTGGACAATTGTGTTGCATCAATGGTACCACCGCTTGTCGTTGCAATAGACAACGTTTACCACGCTATAAACTTCGAGTTCTTTTCTTAGATTACTTGTGAGATGTGATGGATCGTGTCAAGTTGGTCACATTTCAAAAGTCACAAGAAGAAACTAGAAGTGAAATATAAACACGTGCTGGGATTTAAGCCACACGGCCTCAAATTTTCAATCCTGGTCAGAGTTCAAGCCCTGTTGTGGTGAACTTTAGTTAGGTCCCAAGTACTAAGTTCTTCAATAGTTTCACGAACACTAGGGTTACCGATCCCAGACCCTAGTCCTCTCTTATCGATAACGACTCTGACCGCCAAAAAACATAATGGGCAGAAAAAAGTTTGGCCCCACGATTTGTTTTCCATTGAAATTTAGCTTCAATTGTTTGGCCTCAATCACAACAACAATCAATCAATCAATTAATCCGTCGCTCCCTCGTTTAGATCCGATTAACTAGCCATCATGGGCAAGAACAGCCAAAAGCCGGGCGGCGAATCGTCACGCATTCAGGATCCCCGATTTGCCAGCTTTGAGACCGACCCGCGCTTCCGCCTTCCGTCCAAGAAGAACACCAAGACAAAGCTCGACAAGCGTTTCTCGCGCATGCTAGTCGACGACGACTTTACGACAGCTGCCAAGGTTGACAGATACGGACGTAAGCTTTCGGGCGATAAGAAGAAGAAGGCTCTAGAGAGGTTGTACGAGAAGGAAGACGAAGACGAAGAGGACGAGGAGGAGAAGGAAGAGGAAGAAGACGAAGGAGAGGAGGAGGCCAAGGTCGATGACGATGATGAGGATGCTCTCGACGATGACGAAGACATTGAGCGCGAGCTGCGCACAGTCACGGCCAGATACGACCCTGCCAGAGATGGTGGCTTCTCTTCCTCTGACGAAGACGATTCCGATGACGATATCAACGAGGACGACGAGACGGCCATCAAAGGCTCTATGCAGCGTCTGGCCGATGAGCAAGCCGAGGTTGAAGAGGGCGAGATTACACGCCGTGTGGCCATTGTCAACCTGGACTGGGACTATGTCAAGGCTGCCGATCTGATGGCTCTGTTTACCAGTTTCCTGCCCGCCAAGAGCGCCGGCAAAGTGCTCCGCGTGTCAGTCTTCCCCAGTGAGTTCGGCAAGGAGCGCATGCAGCGCGAGGAGCTCGAGGGCCCGCCCAAAGAAATTTTCAAGGCGGCACCTAAAATTGACGACATCAACGACAAGAACGACAGCACCGAAGAGGAGGAGTTGGACAGTGATGTTGAGGACGAAAAGATTAAACAAGAGTTGCTCAAGGAGGCCACCGACCAGGACTTTGACAGCGATGCGCTACGTGGATACCAGCTCGACCGTCTGCGCTACTTTTATGCCGTCATGGAGTGCTCTGATGCAGCTACGGCCAAGGCACTGTACGATCAGACCGACGGTACGGAGTATCTATCGTCCTCCAACTTCCTTGACCTGCGCTTCATTCCCGACGATGTCGAGTTTGATGATGAGCCGCGTGACACAGTTACCAAGGTGCCCAAGGGCTACAAGCCCGTCGAGTTTGTCACTAATGCCCTGCAGAGCTCCAAGGTCAAGTTGACCTGGGACATGCACCCGGAAGAGGCCAAACGCAAGGAGTCGATGCGTAAAGCGTTTAGTGGCAGCCGTGATGACATTGAGGAAAACGACTTGCGCGCATACCTGGCCAGCGACGGCTCCGACTCTGAGTACGGCTCTGAGGTCGAAGAGGTTGTCGACGCCACCGATAGCGTACCCGTCGGCGCTGACAGCAATGTTGGCGATGAGCCCAAGTTGAGCAAAAAGGAGCTTGCGCGGAGAAAAATGCGCGAGGCTTTGGGCTTGGGCGCCGAGCCCACGACGCGCAATAGCGACAGCGGCCCTGTTGGTGATATGCAAATCACCTTTACGTCGGCGCTGAGCGAAAAGGAGGCCAAGAAGGAGACAGGCGAGAACGAAACGACGCTGGAAAAATACGTGCGCAAAGAAAAGGAGCGCAAGGACAAGAAGCGCGCCAAGGCCAAGGCAAAGCGCGGTGACAATGAAGACGGTGATGCCGAGGTCCATGATGGCTCAGACGTGGAAATGGTGTTTGGTGGCGGTAATGACGGTGACGGCGCCGAGGACCTTGGCTTCGATGACCCGTTCTTACGACCGACGACCCGGCAGGCCCTGCGACCGCCATCCAAGACGTCCAAGCGCAAGGAAGACCGGCTCAAGAAGCGCGCCGAGCGCGAAGCCAAGGAAGCCTCGCTCGCTGCGGAAAAGAAGAAACTCGCCGCCGTCATGGCCGAGGATGCGTCAGAGACTGTGGGTCGCGCTGAACACCTCGACCACTTCGACATGGCCGATATCCGCAAGGCGGAGCGCGCAGCGGCCAAGGCAAAAAGGGACGCAAGGCGAAGCGCGCGGCAGCCGCTGGCAGTGGCGAGGCAGCGGCGCTGCAGTCCGACTACGCGGTACCCGTGGACGATGCGCGTTTTGGGGCTGTCTTTACGCAGCATGAGTTTGCGATTGACCCGTCGAATCCAAAGTTCTCGGGTACGCAGGCTATGAAGACGTTGTTGGAGGAGGGCCGCAAGAAGCGCAAGACGGCAGACGAGGCTGAGGGCGAGCGGCGCAAGAAGAAGAAGAGCGTGGCGGCGACTGAGGATGGCGATTTAAAGGGGCTGGTAGAGTCGGTCAAGCGCAAGGCCAAAAAGAACTGAGCAGGTGGTTGTAGAAAAGGTGTCTTGGATGTTTTGTGTTTTCTTGGATTTATTGGCGTTTGGTTGGGAAATGGGCGACTTTGTGATTTATGAAATGAATATATATATGTACATACATACGGCTTGAATAGAAAGCATGCCATATTAGGGTGCGTGTAAATCTAGACAGGAACAGCAAAAAACAAACAAACAAACGCCAACAACCAACAATTTTGAAGAAAACACCCGTGCCTAACCCCACGTCCCGCCGCCGCCCGCCCGGTTCCCCCGCTTCTGCGCACTGAGCCGCCAGTCGTCCTCGCCGGCAAACTTGTTGTACAGCGGCTGAATACGCTCGGCCTTTTGCGCTTCGACAAGCGATCTGTGGGCGCCACACGGAACACAGTGGGTGCAGCGTCGACCAACCACTTGGGTTCAATGGCCGTGGTGCAATGCATGTACTCCTTGGTGGTCAGCACGAGGGTATGGTAGATGACCCATTCAGCCTGCTTGCCAAACAGCGCCGACGACGGGTGCATGTACACGGGTGTGCTCTCCATCAGCGTCTTGTAGCCCTCCTGCGGGTCCTTGCGCGCGGCGTTGCGGAAGAAGCCGGCGCACAGGGCCTGGCGAACCTTTTGCGTTTCGCGGCCGCACGACACGACGGGGTGGCGGTAGCGTTCCATGATTTTGGAAATCTGGTCGCGCACGTCTTTGGCGCGCTTCATGCTGCGCGCCTGGATAAAGTTTTCAAAACACCATGGCGCCGAGTAGCCATTGCGTTTCCAGCTGTTGTACACATTGAGTAGCGTGAGGTGATCGCTGTGCGCATCGTGGAACTTGGCCTTTTTCTGGTCGGCCTGTGTCTGCTTCTCCTTGGGCCGGTAAAACACGTTGGGAAGGTTGAGCATGGCTACGATACTGAGCATTTCGTCCGAGCAGCCCATATCGACAGCGGCAATGAGTACCTTGGCAAGCGACGGCTCCATAGGAAAGTCAGCCATCTTGCGGCCAAGACGCGTCAGTAGGCCTTCGTCATCAAGGGCGGCCAGGGCATATAGCTCGTCGAGGGCCGTCAGCAGCGTATTGATGGGCGGCGGGTCCATAAAGTCAAAGTGAATCAGGTCGTTGATACCCATGGCCTTGAGCATTAGAATGGTGTTTGACAGGTTCTGTCGCTGGATCTCGGGAATGCTTGTCGGCAACATTTCCGTCTGGTATGCGGCCTCGGTATATAGGCGGAAACACTTACCCGGGCCTGTTCTGCCAGCACGGCCCGATCTTTGGTTGGCCTGCGCCTGTGAAATGGGTGTCACTACCAGCGAGTCCATGCCCAGCTTGGGGTCATAGGCGTTTTGCTTTACGAAACCGGGATCAATGACGTAGAAAATCTCGTCAATGGTAATCGACGTCTCAGCAATGTTGGTGGCAATGACTACCTTCCGGCTTCCTGGCGGCGCTGGATCAAAAATGCGCGTCTGCATTTCACTCGGAAGCGCCGAGTACACGGGCAGAATAATTAGTTCTGGAACCCCAGGGCCAAGAGCCTTCATACGCTCAAAGAGAATTTCACAGGCAGTGTCGATTTCTTCCTGACCTGTGAGGAACAGCAAAATGTCACCCTTGGGCTCCGATAGGTGGATTTGCATGACAGTCAGCAGAGCAGCTTCCATGTAGTCGCTTTCCGGCTCACGCGAATAGAGCACTTCGACGGGGAATGTGCGGCCGGGAATGGTAAAGATGGGACACTCGTTAAAGTAAGATGAAAACTTGTCAGCATCCAGTGTAGCAGAGGTAACAATGATCTTGAGATCGGGGCGTTTCTTGACCGCCTTCTTCAGCAGCGCAAACAGCACATCTGTGGCAATCGTACGTTCGTGAGCCTCATCCAGCATAATCACCGAGTAGCGCTTGAGTTCCTGGTCCATGAGAATCTCTCTTTGAAGCATACCGTCCGTCAGATACTTGATGCGTGTCGACGGACTACTGCAATCATCGAAACGAATTGTGTATCCAACCTCTTCACCTAGCTTGCAGCCAACTTCTTCAGCCACACGCTTTGCAACCGACATGGCAGCCACACGACGCGGCTGCGTACATCCGACAATGCCGTTGTCGGCAAAACCAGCCTCGGCCAAGTACTGTGTCAACTGCGTCGTCTTTCCGGAACCCGTCTCACCAACCACAATTAGAATCTGGTTCTCTTTGACTGCAGAAATCAACTGTGTCCGGAACTGGTACACGGGGAGTGATTCGCGCTGCTGCTTGATTGTCATGTTGGTGCGCTTGCCCAGAGTCTCGTTCTTGGGCTGCACTGCCTGACGCCACTCAGGCACGGCATCGGGCTTGGCTACTTGTGACGCCACTGCCTTGAGTTCGCTGGCAAACTGCCGCTTGTCGGGGTCGGCCATAGGGTCGTTCCACTGTGCCGACAAATCCGTCTTGGACTTTTCCTCTTGCGTGGCTGCCTCGGTTTCTTGTTGCCGAATCTCCTTACGGTCGCGTACCAGCGCTGATCCCGTCACAGCGGCTCTGTTCATAGAGCCGTCGGGCGCCTTGACGACTCTGATTGGCGACAGCTCAAGAGACTGCTTAGTCTGACCTGTCAGGAACGGAGGCTCCTCCTCGCGCACCTCGATATCTACATCTTCTTCCAATGCCATCTCGCCATCTCCACGAAGAGTGGCGTGGTAATCTTCCTCAAGGTCGGGGAAGTCGGAAGCCTTGGCCACGCCAGACGCAATTAGTTGCCGAATTTCCCAGCGCTCTGGTGACGTCATGCGCTTTTTGTGGCGCGGAGCCGGCGCATTAGATGCCGCAGGCATATTTACGGGCATCAAAGCATCGCCACGAATGCGCCCACCAAGAGGAGCCATGTTGGCGCCAGAGCCAAAAGCTTCAGGCGGATTGGTGTCCATACCGCTTTCTTGGTCAACATCCTTGAGCGACAATCCGACTCTGCGCGGTGGATCGTAGCTGATAACCTTGACCTTGACCTGCTGGCCAACTGTCACGACGTCTGACGGGTGATTGACCCGCTGGCCAGACACCAACTGCGAAATGTGCACCATGCCGTCGACGTTTCCAC
Organism: Thielaviopsis cerberus; assembly: GCA_016859225.1. Classification (NCBI taxonomy): domain Eukaryota; kingdom Fungi; phylum Ascomycota; class Sordariomycetes; order Microascales; family Ceratocystidaceae; genus Thielaviopsis; species Thielaviopsis cerberus. The sequence goes on along the minus strand of JACYXV010000017.1, from coordinate 15,947 downwards.
GTACTCCATGCAGGTTGACAAATGCACCAAAGTCTTTCATGCCCGTCACATGGCCTTCATAGATGTTTCCCACTACTGGTGCATCATCCATGGCTTTGTAGTGGTCGCGGCGTTCGCGGGACGATGACCGATGCCTGCGCTTCCTGCCGCGATCTCTTGAGCGGGAGCGTTCGCGCTCTTTATGTCTACGTCTGGTTGTATCATCTCTGTCTCTATCGTGGCTTCGGTCTCGTTTTCGGTCGTGGCTTCTGTCTCGTTTTCGGTCGCGGTGGTATTCGGGGCTTCTCGATCGTTTTCTACTCGAAGCTGCCGGCGCCGCTCTCGAGCCCTTGGACTTTGCCCCAAGGCTCTCCAGCATGGCAAATGTGTCGTCGATTGAATCTTCGTCTTTGGCTGGCGTTTCAGAGTCGGGTAACGCCAGACCGCGAAAAACCTGCGCCTTTTCCTCGGTGCTCTTTTCCGTCTTGACCGGGCCCGAGGCGCCTTTGGGCCGGTGGTTCTTGAGTTTTGGGTGCATGGCACACGCTAGACGGTCGATGCTTTCAATCAAGCTAGGTGGAAAGTCGGCGCCCATTGACGCGATGCGCTGCTTGAACGCCTTGAAATCATCGCATTCAACGCGCTGTGCAATAATGAACTCGGCGAGCGTTTTGTCGTTGACGCCCACGTGATTGTTGATTTCCGACTGCACCTTGGACACCAATGAGAGCAGCTCGAGCTGCAGTAGGTCGTCCATTGCGAGCAGAGTTTGGGTTGTGGCAGGGACGTGGATGGTTTTCAGTGTGGAAAAACGAAGAGTGAAAACAACGGAAAAATCATTTTAGTGGTGGTTTGCAGCAAGGCTGTTAAAATTTGGCAAGGCTGAAAATCCGTCGCCAACTTTAGTTACATGCATGCAGCCAAGGCAAGAACAATACATTGGAGCTTACTAAGCCCACCTTTTTCAATTCGCTGGGAAAAGCATTTTAGACAAAGTTAAAGGCGTTTCTAACTTGAGGTCCATTCAATTCATATTGCTGTGCTCATTTTTGGACTCTGTATTAGCCGTATATTTGACCGCTTTCTGCATACAGCAACTTACACCTAAAATGTCAATTCCGGGCCTCGGGCATATCCCCGATGACGTATGAATCCCACCCTTTTCACTTGGCTCTATACTAAACCACCATAGGCACCCATCATAACGAACCGCAACGTCAAGCTTTCGCCATACTGGGAATGGAGATTCGAGGCCGGCTTCAGCTCCGAAGTTACCGTCCGGCTGGTCACTGGCACCGCCGAGAAAGATGGCACTGAGCTTGCCCAGAACCAAGTCTACCACTTCACCGGTATCAAGTCGAAAATATTTACGTGGACCGGATGCGAACTCGAAGTCGACGGCGCCTGCTTGGATGAGTTTGTCGAGGAATACGCCAGCATTGTCGATACGCCAATGAACTCGTATATGAATCTGCACTACAAGCTCACCGCCATACGCGCCAACGCCCGCCGCGAGGGCAACAAGGGACCGCGCGTTATGGTTGTTGGCCCGCCAAACTCGGGCAAAACCACGCTCGTCCGCACACTCACGGCTTATGCCACGCGCAGCGAAGAGCAGCCGCTCGTTGTCAACCTGGATCCCAAGGAGGGCATGTTATCGGTACCGGGCACGCTGAGCTCAAGTGTCTTTGCTAGTGTCATGGACATTGAGTCGCCCGACGGCTGGGGCAGCAGCCCAAGCAGCGGCCCTAGCGTGGTGCCCGTGAAGCTGCCCGTGGTGTTTTACTACGGCCACAGCACTCCCGAGCAAGACTCCAAGACATACAAGAGTCTTGTAAGCAATATGGCGGGCATGGTTACGGACCGGCTCAGCCAGGATTCTGACGTTCGCAGCGCAGGCCTGTTGATTGACACGCCGGCCGTAAATGTCCAGGAAAAGGCGGGAATGGACTACCTGGCGCACATTGCCGAGGAGTACTCAGGTAAGCACTTGTTACGTCACCTTTGGTCGCACAGTCATCTAACTGGTCTAGTCAACATCATTATTGTGTTGGACAGCTCGCAACGGCTGTACTCTGAAATGTCAAAACGCTTCAAGAACACTACAAGCAGCCTTGGGGATGCCGTCACCATAGTGCTGCTCGACAAATCTAGTGGTGTTGCCGAGCGTAACGAGTCGTGGGTGTCACAGAGCCACCAGGCCGCCATCAAACACTACTTTTTCGGCGACGGCAACCAGACGCTCAGCCCGTTTACTCAACAAGTCGATGTGAGCACGTTGACGCTGTACCAGATTCCTGACCGTATGACAAACCGCCCCCAATACACCTGTCTCTCGTTTTACTGCAAATATTAACCAATCTTGCCAGCTTCGCTATCGGGATACGCACAGCCCGCCCTGCAGCCCATGGACCTCACACCCGCACTGGAGCAGTGGACTCTAACGATTATGAATGCGCCGCTACGCGAATCCGTCGAGGCCATCCGCTCGGCCACAGTCATGGGCTTTGTCTATGTCGCAAACGTGGATAGCGAAAAGGGCAAGGCCAAGATTCTGGCGCCTGTGGCCGGCCGACTGGGAGACCATCCCATGGTTTGGGGTAAATGGCCAGAGCCAAACATTAATCTCCTGGGATAAGAGGTGGGCGATTGGGTTGCATGGACGATATATCATGAATGTTATGCGCTGATGAATGGGTGCATTATCGCTGGCCGTATCTTTACAGACACGCTGGAAGTTTTCTACTTTTTTTTCTATTTTTTTTTCTGGTAGTAATGATAGCACAAAGCAATGATTTAGATGATTACTTACAAAGGGCATTCTCGGCAGAGCGATCACAGCGTGAAACAGAGCTTTGGTGATTGGCATTCGCCCGTATTGTCTAGGAAATCAACACTCTAACTAGGTGAACATCACATTCCAGCCCGAGTAAATCGATCAGGTCCCCAAAAGACGAGACAATAATTGTGCACCAAATGAATAAGGAGAAACAAGCCAGAATAAAAATAACATAAAAATGAGCAAAACGCCAAGTCCATATAGTGAATAAAAGAAAACAAAACGCCAAAAAGCCCTCCCCCCCCTAGCCCATGATTTTTTATATACAAAGAAACATCCAATCAACTCCTAGCAATAAAATAAAACTGTAAAATAGTCATCAAGCACACGACAGCTTGCGCTTCTTATCGCGATGCTGCTCGGCCTGATGAGTTTCCTGTTCCTGTTCTGATTCAGACTCGGACTGCGCCTTTTTCTTGAGTGAATTCGTTTGCGCTGTCATGTCCTTTTCAAGGGGATCTTCCTCTTCATCAACAAAGCCCTGGAAAATAGACATCAGACTCTTGACGCCAAGAAGAATGCCGGGATCCGGGCCGTCTTCAGACCGCACCCACTTGGCGTGCGCGAAATCAATCAGGCGCAAGCTGTGGGTCTTGGGAATTTCGTCATCGTCTTCGTCATCGTCTTCGTCGCCAGAGGACGCTTGGAGTTCATCGGTTTCTTGATTGGCGAGGGTGACTTGTTTGTTGGGCTGCAAGCTTTCGGCGCGGTTCTGGTCTAGAACAGCCTTGAGAATAGCCTCTTCGTCCGCCTCGGCCTCTTGCTCCGTTTCGGCTGCTTCGGCGCGCACGTCTTCGTCTTCAACATAGCGCGCGCGCTCTTCAATCTTTTGCGCAAGAGTAGGGCCGTGGCCCTCAAAAATAAACAGCAGACTGCCAGAGTACATGCGCAGGCTGTGGCGCATCAAAACATCGTAGACTTGCTCCAACTCGGTTACAAACGCGGCGCTGACAGCCTGGCCCAGCTCATGGGTGATGCCAGCCTCCTTGTTGAATACAAAACGGCGGATAGTCGAAGACAGAGTGCTGTCAGTTACATGGTCGCGCCCATACAAGCGGTCATAAACCATGTAGTCGTTTTGGTCGAGCTCGGCAGAGTTGTCGCTGCCGCGCCAGGTGCGCATTCCAGCAATGCGGAAACCATAGTTGCGGTGGGTGGTGGTGCGCGCAATTTGATCGAACCGGTCCTTCTTCTGCTGCGGCGCGTCATCGGCCCACAACCGCGTACCCAGTTTGCAGTCAAGGATGTTGGGGTGCTTGAAGCCGTACGAAGTGTTTTCCAAAACCAAGGCAGTATCAGTCTTAATTCTCTTACCACCGTTGGGCACCCATTCCTCCGTTTTGGGCGTGGACACTGTTGACGCAGGCGCAGACGGGGGTGCAGAAAGCTGATTTTGGGACTGAGATTGCGAATGATAGATGGTTTCTTCGGCGTGCTCATTGTCGACTGTAATGGTGATGCACGACGAAACTTCAGTCTCGGTGGTCTCGGTGCTCTCGGCGACACTGTTGGTGGTGGAAACGCTGGTGCTGGTGGAAGCACTGCTGATGCCATGTTCGGTCTTGGCAAGGCCGCCGGTAGAAGCTTCATGTAACAAAGCTGGTTCTGATACGCCATTTACCAACTGAAGCACAGCGTCTTGCGCGTGATTGTTCAGCTTGAGGGTGCCGTAGAAGCTTGGCATCAGGTCTCTAAACTCTTCATACTTGGAGTCCTGAGAAGCCTCGTAAAACGCAATTTCTGCTGCCGTACACGGCTTGACAAAAAGCCTCCCAGTGGGATCACACATGGTCCCGTCGCTGTAAAGTGTAAAAAAGTTGACATTAGCAAGGGAATTCAGGCAAAAAGAGCCAAAGACACGCCTAAACGCGCCCAACAACAAGCCCAACTAGCGAAGCAACTTACTGGCCAGCAACAGCGTCATACGCCACAAGCTCATCATGCCGAGGAAGACATTTGCGTGGCGCGGGCATGATGGAATATTAGAGGTATAGGTAGAGAGAGGGAGGTTGCGAGGAGGAGTAGAAGTAGAAGTAGGTGGATGTGAGTGCTAGGAGAGAAAGGGAAAAGAAGACAAAGAAAAAGATGAAAGAAGTTTAGGTTGAAGACGCGCACAGAGAAGAAGCGGAATTAGTTTTTAAAGAAAGCGCCGATGTGAAGAGCGTTTTGCTGCAACGCTGTGCTTTCAACAGGAGAAAAAAAAAAGATTAAATAAATAGGCTGACGAAAATACAGAAGATAAAAAGGAATAAAAAGCCGGATAAAGCCAGGGCACTAAACTGGCACAGACTATCAGAAACCAACTGCTCGTCAATTTGATTGGTACAAGTCAACAAAAAGGGGCCCTCGAGCGAAGAGAAAAAAACGACAGTGGCGAGACAAGGAGAAGGGCGTTGAACGAGAAGCCAAATTGATGGTGACAATGGAAAAACGGCCGAGACAGATGGAGGAGAAGTTGGAGATGAATATGAAAAGAAGAGAGTTGCGAAGAATAGAAATTAAAGCAAGATTTTCAGACACAACCTGGACGACAAAAACGGCAACAACATTTAAATTCGTCCCGTCCCTGGAAGGAGGAAGGACGTTGATATTGAATTGGAAACCAGCAAGGGTTCTTGCTCAATGAATCAATCAATCATATCGCAGCTACATGGCAGGCTTTCTATTTCCAAGTTCAGCTCAGGTCTCCACTTTGCCAGCGCAGTTGCCCTCTTTGCATCTGTGTTGGTTCCTTCTTTTGTTGCCCATTTCCTCTTACTTTGTATGTCTTGCCTTATAGGCAACTGCAGTTCTTATCCTATAGGCAACTGCAGTTCTTATCCTCTGCACCTGCCTGCACTTTATATGCACTCCGCCATGCCAGCCAGGGCAAATTTTGTAGGCAGATTTTGCTAGTCCGCCGGCTCCTTCCTTCTCTTGTGCTTTTCTACCTTGGTACTGCCCCACGGGCGTCTCTGGCTAATTTGGCCCTGATGACCGCGCTGGCTCCGCTGTTTAGGGCTGTTTTAGTGGGTAGCTCGCCTAGATGCCCTGTAAGACAAAGTCGCACCGCGTTCTTGTATCCTAAATTTGCAACTTGGCATCTTTATAACACACAAACTTCAACCAAAAACTACTGACATCACAAAGCCTGATGCATCCAAGGCCCGAGCGAGATCGGACGGACAGCGGTAGAATGGGATGGACCTTCTCGTTCTGCATCTTTACTGATACATGGCATCAAACCAAGGCCCTGCTATTGCGGGACCTGCACTCCAATTTAGTGCTGCAGCTACGCCTATTTGACTTTGTCCAGCCTATTCGAGTGGCGGCCCTAAGCTTAACCGAGCGCTATTCTGCACATGGGCTAGGACCAAGAGGAAATGGAGGCCATGCCATTGCATTCCTTATGTCTTGCAGGCTTCTGCGGCTGCTTCCTTGTACGTTGCAAATCAGCATTCAACCAACTGAGCAATGACATAATCGCTCGCTCAAAGTGCTACTACTACTACTACTACTATTACACAACAGAGCCAAAGTCAAACCCCGCTAGTATCTTTACTTATACGCGCACTGTACGACGATAGTTCAGCCTGCTCTTTTGTCCAGTGGTCGTTTCTGGTCTTCTCAGCCACCATGACTCTCTTACTCACGTCCAAGCCCTAGTCTGCCTGTTGCATCTGCTTACACCACTGCTATGGGTTTCAAGGTCGGCCTATGAAACGCCGGGCGCCATTTGCTCGTTTTTCCCTTGGATTTTACTGACATCAGCGGCCAGGCTACAAGCCAGGGTATGTTGACAAAAAAGTCTCCTTTACATGTAAGCAGCGTCTGTTCGCATCATACCTGGCTTAGCTGTTGATATGCGCGACTGGCCAGTCAAAAGGGTCCAGGTTTATGCACAACTGCATGGTCAAATGTACACTTTCTTTCTGCGCTTTTCTGCAGCAAGGGGCTTGGTACGGTACGCCCAAGTATGGAATGGAAGCTTTATGTCCTTCCGTACCACATATTCCAGAAGCCGTTGGCGTCATGCACTTGGCTCCATCTGCCCGGGCTACTTGCATAGGGAAGGAAGCATTTGGACAAAGCCAAGACTTTAAGACATTAGTCTGCTGTGGAATTAAACGGGAACAGTGTCTTGAGGAAGGGGATACCTGTTGTAGTACCTGCCTACAAGGACATGCCACTCATGCGGCCAGACTTAGCTACAAACACCATGTAGGTCTGCAGTTCTTTATGAATGTCGGCTGGTGATGAGTAAGTTTGACGCTGAGTTGGCCTCCATTTAAAATGGAGAATGAGCTTTGGGTTACGTTATTTTACATGTTTTCGCTTCCCATCAACACAGTTGAGGGCTCGCTAGAAGTCAGTTCTGCATATATGTATTTTTATTTAGAACATGTTGGTCCCGTTACGAGCTGTACGGCGCCAAATTCAGACTTGACCGTTTCCCTGTTTGTTTCTCCTTTCACGCTCATGAATAGGCACTGTGAGAGCTGACGTTCCTATACTTCTTTAGTGTTTTGGGCTGGGACAAAACATTGTTTT
>JACYXV010000016.1:24986-39321 GCA_016859225.1 Thielaviopsis cerberus | reverse complement strand
GGGAGGCTGGGCTCGGGAAATTCACCTAGCGTTGGGAGCCGAGAGTCCTCCTGTGCCTGTGCGCCATTATCGCTTAGGACTTCTAGCTTGTCCTTTTCCCTGGTGACACTAGATTCGGTCGTTTCATTCGTTTGAGCAAGCTTGAGTTTGATTACGGTCCGCGGCCGATTCTTTTCGTCCTCCTCTCTCCGCTTGCATGAGCTGCAGGTAAAGTGAAAATCCGGCATTTCTGCCTCTTCCTGACTAATCCCCACACACTTGCTGTGCAGCCAAACGTTACACCGCTCGCATGCAAGACTGTGTGTACCGTCGTCAACCTGTCCGTGGACACCACAGATGCAGTCAAACAGCCAGTCTTCTTCAGCCTCAAGATCCATTAGAGCCTGCTTCTGTTTTTCTATCTCAGCTTTCGGTCCCCGACCAGAAAACCGTTGGCCCGAGGGGGCGCTTAACAAGGTAGAAAGACGCTCAAGCTCGTATTCGTGACGAGCCTTTTTCAAAGAGCGGTCTTGCATGCGCCTTTCGCGCGCATACAGACGGCGGTCACGCTCCTTTTCTAGCTTGAGGCGAACTGCTTCTTCCTTGCGAGCCTTGGCCTCTTCTGCGCTACGCAACCGTTGCTCTTCAATAGCGTCGTCTTCCATCTTCTTTTGCTCCTGCTTCACAGCAAGTCTGCTAGATCTTTTGGCATTAGCCATCTTGGCAAGGCTCTCAAGCTCACGCTCGCGCTGTTGCTCCTTGCGCTTGCGCGATGATTCCTGTTTTTCGAGAATGGGCAAAAGGTGGTCCTTGATCTGGTCGCGCAGGACCTTTTCATTGCTATCCCGCGTCTTTTCCAGAGTTGAGAGAAAGTACATGATTTCATCGTAGCTAACGGCGATGCACTCCCACTTGGCGCCACCGAGTCCATCATCAGCGGGTTCTTGAGCAGCTTGTTCAGGCTCAACACTTTCGTCGTCGTTCTCGGGTTCGTCTGTGTCAACGCCCGATGACTGGTTGATACGACGTCTCTTGCTGGATCTCCCGTTGGACTTTTGGGCCTTGCGGGACTTTTTCGATTTTGACGGGACGGACGGTGGCGGGGCGTCGGTGAGTCTATATAGCCGGTTGTCGTCGAGCACAAAGTAGGTCCGGTCGTCGCTATCCCATCCATAGGGCTCGATTCTCTGTAGCAAGCGTTAGCACACACATCTACTACAATACGAAAAAGCCGTCATACCCAGCCAGTGTGATCAACATCTTTAAGTTCAGCCATTCGTTCCCTGAACTTGTCGACGTTGTTCATGGTCCACTGCGTCATCTGGTGAAGCACTTTGAGCTTCGTCTGCAGGCTAAATTCGTGAAATGAAAGGGCATTCTCTTCGTTTCCAAAGGGGTTTTTTTCGGGGTTTTTGGAAAGGTATTGGCGGCGAGTGTATTCGTCAAAGTTTTCGTGGCTACAATCACATGTCAGTGGGGCGCAGCATTGGCAAAGTGATTGTAGGTTTTGAGCAACTTACTTGAGTCCACGATGCGATGACAGGTATTTGAGCAAATACAGCCCAATGTCTACTAAGACAGGGGATCTGTGTTTGAGACATTCCATTTCAATTACCTAAAGAAGAGGATGTTAGCAAGGACGGGATGTGCCTAGGAGGATAGTATATAGCTGGTACGTACATCAACGTCAATCTCGTCTGGAATCTTGACGGCACGGCCGAAAAGATAAATCCATTGACAAAGGTTTGCAAAGTGCCAGTTGTTGCGCAGCTGCTGGACAACCTCAGGAACCTCGGCAGGCTTCGGCACGGCGGGCTTGGCGGCTTTTGTCGGCTTCTTTTCAACAGCGGACTCGGGCTCGGCACGGGGCCGCTTACGAAGGGAGACCATGTTGGCTGTAGCGCGTGGGTTGATGAAACAAGGGCAGCGAGTTTTCGACTAAACGAGGGCAATGAATTTCAATCGGGCGAGAAGCCAAAGCTCGGTTCGTTGTGTGCGTTCTGTCGTTGGCTGACTTTGGAGGAAGCTATAGCTACTAGAAGCTTGCAGTTATAGCGCAGAGTAGACGAAACTGTGCCGATGTACGCAATTGAAGGTTGAAGCCGCACTCAACCAAGCAAGACTGTATTGGACGATGAAACGGTTGCTTTTGATGGAAAAGACGAGAGATGGAGAGTTTGGATATGCCGGACTTGGAGTGGAAAGTCAAAGTTGCGGTGGACCTTGATGCAATGCGGTTTGGGATTGATGGAAACACGCATGGAAATGGAAGAGAGAAAAATTAACGTTAAAAAAAGGCGTTAATTGAATTGAGTTCAGCGCGTTCATAAGTCGCGCTTAGCTCTCATAAGCAGAGCCAAATCCAAAAACGGAAAAAAGCATATTGTCCCCACATGTGTACTGGGTGCTCGTCCAATTAAGAGCAGAGGCTGGCTGACCCAAGGACGCAGTCGTATAGGGTACATTCCAGAGCGCGTGAAACAACTGCAAACAGTGGGTACTGGGTACTTTGCTTGCACATCCGGACGTACCTACATTGGTGTTTTCATAAGCACCAATCAGCTTTGTACTTGTGGGTCTGACTCTCTGCTTGGGGGCCTGACTCTCTGTTTGGGGGCTTGACTCTCTGCTTGGGGGCCCGATTCTCTGCTTGCGGGTCTGGCTCTCTGCTTGTGGGTTCCCACGATTCGGTTGTGTCTATGCATATATCTGCATAATGTCTGCAGCTCTTTAGAGATTGCTAGAGCTACATACACCAACCACATCATGTAAAAACAACGGAAAGCAAAGGGGGAAACGACCATACCAAAGCCGGGCCAAGTTACACTGAGTGATGCCAGTGGATAGGGCAGCGTCCCACTGTAACGCAAAAGATACCCACCCACTGATTAGCCTGGCCTGGTTCCGCTTGGCTTGGCTCTACTAGGAAAATTTTGTTCTGTAAAGGGTTACAGGCACATTGGTGCCAACCTGACCACTGGGAAACCCGTGGATGCCTGCAGGTGTGCTAAAAATGGAAGTTCAAATCAGAGCGAGCGAATGGCAACTCGGCAAATACGGCAAAGACAACATGAAGGTCCCTACCGATTGCCTCAGCCAAATCAGTCAGTCAATTCGCTTCCAATCATCAAGAAAGGCCACCGTCAGATGTGATTCGCCGCTTCATTTTGTCATTTTGCTGTTGTGGATCGGCTTCACGTTCCTTCTCAAAGTAGGCAAAGCAAATCTTCGCCTCCTCCTTTCTGCCTGTCCTGTCCTGTCTCGCTATCTTGAAACGTCGATGTTCTGATGCCAGTTTTGGGTTTTGGTGTCAGCGTCATGTTTCGAAGTTTGTCGATTTCGCTTCCTCAATCTATTTGTTTTTCATTTCCTTTCTTGTTTCTATTTTTCTTACCTTGCTTCTTTTCCTTGCAACTCCTGCATAAGCCTGTTACTTAGTCGACTATCGCCATTCACATCGATAGTGTTTCTGTTAATCGCCGGATTGTCTTGTTCCTTGCAGCTTAGAGCCTCGTTTTTCCTCGGTCTTTTTAATCAAAATCGGCAAACATCCTTATCAATCACGACCAAAAATACCCCCAAAAAGTTTCCTTTTGCCCTACCTGTAAGTTTTCTGTTTTCTCCAGCCTACCCCGGCTTGCTCGTATCCAAGCCAAGCCAAGCCAGCCCAGCCCAGCCCAGCACGAATCGAAGCACGCACGTAATGCATAGCGCACACAAATCAAAGCAAAACCAATCAAATCAAATTGTCGGAATGCAAAATCACCAACTAACCTCTTCCTCCCGGCCCTAGATTGCCATTACATTGCATCAGGAGCCAAGTTTCTTCTACTCTGCCTTTCTTATTGCATGATGTCTCCTTTACGATAAAAGTCTTTCTCTTTCCACTTCTTCTGTTATCTTCACCGCTCCGCGATCGTCCTTGGCGTCTTCTCTTTATCGACTGACCCTTCGTTTTCTGTCCTTCGTTTTCCTTTGAGCCTTCGTCTGCTCAACTCAACCACCCTCTTTCTCGCCGATATAGACCTAGAAGCCGGCATCACTCGCCCGCACCATGGACAATAATAATGGAATTTCTACTCCCGGTCGTGGAAGGTCACAACAAAGAGCGCCGGATCGCTCGTTTGACCAGAACCAACAGCCCCAAAACTCCTCTCCTCCCTCGCGGGCTCCAGGCCTCACTATAAACATCTCTTCTGAGCCCTTGCAATCACAACAATCATACGCCGACTACCCATATCCTCATATTGCGCCATATGGAAACGTTCCTGGCTCTGGAAGTCCGCGAGCGCACCCCACACCACCCGTACCACCCTTGACGACTTCGTGGTCAACGCCCGCCCGCGAACAGCCATCCAGAACCCGCAACGCCTCTCCGTCACCAATCGATGCCTCTACCCTGTCTTTTGCGCTCCCTCCCGACATCAATCAGTCGACGACATCTCTTGCGCTAGGGCCCGATCCCTACGAAAGTTCCGGTCGCTATTATGACGAGCCGCCGTACCAGGACAACGAATCCGACGCCGTTCCGCTGACGTCACGCATCCAACCCATCTCTGGGACCGGTGCTACTCTTCAACCTCACTCGCCCATAGACGCCATGCGCCGCGATAGCTTTCATACCGTCTCAAGTTTCGCCGCCAGCCCCACGAGGCCCCACATGCCCACACAGATGCTTTCAGCAAACGACGCCCTCCGTCCCAATCGCTTTACCGGATATGGAAGTTCCCTTGCTCCGTCTGGCGCCTCTGACCGGCGGCGCTCCCGCTCTCCCTCGGCCACCGGGGCTTTACAACGCGCCGGGTCCGTTATGCGTGCCGTCTCGCAGCGTGTTGTCAACCTCTCTGGTGAAGCCGAAGTTGTTGAGCAGCAACGTTCTATGAATCGCAAGTCGCGGCTTCCCACAGAGGATGGCCGGCTCAGCCCACAGCTGTCACCTGTTATGCCTCCTCTTCCAACAGATACGCGATACCTGTCTCAAATATACCCGCCGTCGCCCAAAGAGAAGCAAGATAATCCATTTGAAGACCCAAGACCGCCCAGCCCTCACATGCATGCGCCGGTTCCTATGCCTAACCCGCTTCGTGGAAAGAGTTTGGGAATCTTTGGGCCGGAAAATTTTATCCGCAAGGGTCTCTGTACTATGCTAGTGAACCCAGTAACTGAGCCCTTGATTCTGCTTCTCATTATTCTGCAGTTAATTTTGCTCACAATTGAAGCCGCGCCCAATGTGTTTGACCCCGGACGTGGGCGCCCCCAATATTGGGGAAAGGCTCGCATGGACTGGGCATATCTGGTCATCTTTAGCGTTTGGTCGGTAGAGATTATTGCCCACATTATAGTTTCGGGGTTCATCTTGAACGCTGCAGAATACAGCACAATAGACCGCAAGCAGGGTATTCGAACAGCCATATTTGAGCGCTATGCTTCAGTATTCCAGCCTGAAAACCAAAAACGAAAGTCATCGCGTCACTCGCACGAGCCAGCCCCGCTGCTGCGCACATTTTCCATGATGGCTAGTGTCGCATCATTTGAGGATCAGCAGAGGTGGCAACTTGCGCGCAGAGCCTTTTTGCGCCACGGCTTCAACCGTCTTGATTTTGTGGCCGTCATGTCGTTTTGGCTGTCGTTTGCGCTGAGTGTCACGGGAAACGAAAGCAGGCACGATCTATACGTATTTCGCATGCTGAGCTGCTTTAGAATCCTACGTCTTGCTGCCATCACCAACGGAACAGCCATTATTCTTCGCAGTTTGAAAAAGGCGGCGCCGCTGTTGTTGCGTGTGGCCTTTCTCTTGTCATTCTTTTGGGTGTTGTTTGCCATTATCGGTGTGCAAAGCTTCAAATCCAGTCTGATGCGTCACTGTGTGTTCCCTGATCCCCTAGACCCATACAATGTCTCAGCCATGTTTTCCAATGAATTCACTTTCTGCGGTGGATATCTGGACAATGTAACAGGCGAGACGATGCCATGGGTTTATATGGTTGACGACAGTCTTGCAGATTTGCGGAATGGCATCAACAAAGGCAAGGGCTTCATCTGTCCGCGAGGCTCCCTCTGCCTCCAGCAAGGCAACCCATACAATGGCACAGTCAACTTTGACAACCTATTCAACTCGCTAGAACTGGTGTTTGTCGTCATGAGTGCCAACACGTTTTCGGATCTTATGTACTACACGACAAACTCCGACTATCTGCCGGCGTGTCTGTTTTTTGTGGCCGGAATCATCATCATGATGCTGTGGCTTACCAACTTGTTGATTGCCGTGATTACATCGTCGTTCCAGGTGATTCGCGCGGAAAGCCAGGGAAGTGCGTTTTCAACGCGCTACGACTTTGACGGCGAGAATAACGAGTCGGATGAATGGCAAAAGACAAATCTGCAGAAAATGTACAGCAAAACGCGGCCTTTTTGGATTGCTGTGATTGTGTTTGATCTTATGGCGCAGGCCTTTCGCAGCTCTCGCATGGGCCCTGGACGCGCTGCCTTTATCGACACAGTTGACATAGTAGCCACAGTGTTGCTGGCGGTAGAGATTGTGTTTCGCTTCTCGGCCAATGTCAAGGTGTTTTTCCGCAGCTACGCCAATCTATTTGACTCAATTCTCGCCATTGTCACAGTGGCCATTTTGCTGCCGCCCATCCGTAGCAACCATATAGTGTATGGCTGGTTGACCGTGTTCCAGATTCTGCGCATCTACCGCGTGGTTTTGGCGATTCCCATGACACGGAAGCTGATTTTACAGGTTCTGGGTAATGCCTCTGGTATTGCTAACCTGTTCTTCTTTGTGTTTATGATGACCTACTTTGTGGCCATATTTGCTGTGCAGCTGTTCCGTGGCGCCATCCCGGCCACTCTTGACGGAGGAGACGTGGACGTGACGTTTGGCGACATCTACAACGCCTTTCTCGGCATGTACCAGATTCTGTCGAGTGAGAACTGGACGACGATTTTGTACAATGTGACTTACGTGGGCCACCGCACCAACCTGGCCATTATTGGCGCCATGTTCCTGATTGGATGGTTTATTCTGTCGTACTTTCTACTCATCAATATGTTCATTGCTGTCATCCAGGAAAACTTTGATGTTTCGGAGGATGAAAAGCGTTTGGAGCAGGTCAAGGCTTTCCTGCAGCGCAAGGAACTGGGCCACTCGCAGTCGAACCAGATCTCGCTGGCCACCATATTTTCGTTTGGCCGGCGGCAAAAGGTCCGCGACCCGCTCGACTATGGCCCAGCCACGATGGAAATGCTACTCAAGGATGCTGTGGTTCAAGAGTTCCTTGCCGACTCAGACCAGCCAGACCCGACAGCGCCAGGCCCGGGCCACCTCAACACAGCGGCCACGACCTTTTTTGGCGGAGCCCGCGGCGATGTCAAGCCTGGATTCCTGTCATCACTCTGGGGCAAAGTAGTGGCGCTGTTTAGCAGCAAAGAGCCCAACCCATTCTACTCCAACATGCGCTTTGACCCGCCGCCCGAAGAAATGGAAAATAGCGACCCTCGATCCATGGCCAAACAGGCAGTTTCGGCAACTTCAGCTCGGCGTAGGGCACAACGCGAGTACATTGCCAAGCACCCTCGCTACAACAATTCGCTTTACATCTTTAGTCCCAAGAACCCGATCCGGCGGCTGTGCCAGCGAATTGTCGGGCCGGGCCGTGGCTCTGAACGGTTTGAGGGTGTTGAGCCCAACAAGTACGCGTGGTACTCGTTTTCAGTGTTTATCTACTTTTGCATTGTGGCTATGGTGGTTCTGGCCTGTGTGACCACGCCGCTATTCCAGAAGCAGTACCAGGACAAACACATCTTTGGGCGGCCGTGGTACAGCTGGACGGACATGATATTTGCCGGCATCTTCACGATCGAGGCTATTGTCAAGGTGATTGCTGATGGATTCTTCTGGACACCTAATGCGTACTACCGCAGTTTCTGGGGCTTTGTCGACGGCGTGGTGTTGGTGACGCTATGGATCTACGTGCTGACGCAGTTTGCCAACGACGGAGCAGTTTCGCGTGCTGTTGGAGCGTTCAAGGCACTAAGAGCGCTGCGACTTCTTAATATTAGCGACGACGCGCGCGAGACGTTCCATTCGGTTATTGTCGGGTCGTTTAAAATCTTGAGCGCGGCGTTTGTGTCTATTTCACTGCTGATTCCGTTTGCCATTTACGGCCTGAACTTGTTCCGCGGCAAGCTTATTTCGTGCAACGACACGGGCGATATTGTGACGCTTTCTCAGTGCTTTGGCGAGTTTGGCAATACACCCTATTCCAGCGACTGGGAGGTTCTAACGCCGCGTGTGGCCAGTAACCCTTACTTCAATTTTGATAACTTTGGGGCGTCGCTGTTTACGCTGTTCCAAATTGTTAGTCAAGAGGGCTGGATCGACGTGCTGTACGCCGTGTCGTCAATTGTTGATACGGGCTTTCAGCCTGTCAACGGCCGGCGCATGGGCAACGCGGTGTTCTTTGTGATTTTCAACCTGCTGGCCACGGTCTTCATTCTGACGCTGTTCATCTCTGTGTTTATGCGCAATTACACGGAGCAGACTGGCGTGGCCTTTTTGACTAGCGAGCAACGGTCTTGGATGGAGCTGCGCAAGACTCTGCGGCAGATATCGCCGTCCAAGACGTCGTACAACGAGCACGAGACGCCGTGGCGCAAATGGTGCCATAAGAAGGCTATTGAGAAGCGGGGACGGTGGTACACGATGATTACTACAATCCTAGTACTGCATCTGATTATGCTAATGACAGAGTTCCGCACAGAGCCGACGTGGTGGACGAATGTGCGCGACTCTGTGCTTTTGCTGTTTACGCTAATCTACATTGCCAACATTGTAGTGCGCATCC
This sequence comes from Thielaviopsis cerberus, assembly GCA_016859225.1. Taxonomy (NCBI): domain Eukaryota; kingdom Fungi; phylum Ascomycota; class Sordariomycetes; order Microascales; family Ceratocystidaceae; genus Thielaviopsis; species Thielaviopsis cerberus. The sequence goes on along the minus strand of JACYXV010000016.1, from coordinate 30,490 downwards.
TGGGTCTGGGCTGGGCGCGGTTCCGGCGCAGCTCGTGGGATCTGTACTCACTGGTGGTTGTGGCGGGCAGCTTTGTGTCTACAGCTGCTCTGCTGGTCGGCCGCGCGCAGTCGGATACATACGTACAGCTTCATAAGTCATTCCTTGTGGCCATTGTGCTGCTGCTAATTCCCCGTAACAATGCGCTCGACCAGCTATTCAAGACGGCGGCCGGCAGTCTGTCGACCATCATTAACCTGCTGGCCACATGGTTTGTCTTCTTTTTAGTGTATGCCATTGCCATGACCCAGACGTTTAGTTTGACGCGCTGGGGCACTCAGCAGAGCAACAACAACAACCTGCGCAACGTGCCCAATGCGCTTATTGTGCTGTTCCGTATCAGCTGTGGCGAGGGCTGGAACCAGTACATGGAAGACCTGGCCAGCATCCAGTCGCCGCTGTGTGTGGACGAGGTAAACTTTTTCGACAGCGACTGCGGCAGTAAGCCCTGGGCGCGGTTCCTGTTTGTGTCATGGAACATTCTGAGCATGTACATTTTCATGTCGCTGTTTGTTTCTCTGATATACGAAAGCTTTGCCTATGTGTACCAGCACTCGAACGGGCTGGCCATGCTGGATCGAGACGAGATTCGCCGGTTCAAGGAGGCCTGGCGTCAAGTCGATCCGCATGGCACGGGCTTTATCAGCAAGGAGCAGTTTCCGAGACTGCTGGGCGAGCTTTCGGGTGTGTTTGAAATGCGCGTGTACACGTACGAGAATTCTATCGGCAAGATTCTCGAGGACATTCGCGATCCGGACGAGACCATACACACGTCCATCAACCACTTTAACCCGCCTCGTGGCGAGGTCAACATTGACCGCCTCAACGCACGTCTTGCAGAGATGGACGTTGTTGAGATCCGCCGCCGCCGTCGCCGCTTCAACATCTTCTTTGAGGAGGTAATGGTGGCCGCTGACCCCGACAAGGGCATTGCATTTTCGTCTGTGCTGCTGATTCTGGCCCACTACAACATTATTAGCGAGAGCCGCAGTCTGCGCCTGGAAGAGTTTTTGCGTCGCCGTGCTCGTCTGCAGCGTGTCGAGGAGGAAGTGCGTCGCCGCGTGGTGGTTGGCTTCTTCAATACGCTGTTCTGGTCACGCAAGTTTAAGCGTCACATTGCCATGAAGCGCGCCTCTCGCCTTGGTCGCGTTCCGTCTCTTCCTGCTATCCGCGTCGAAAGTGGTGGTGATAACAACGCCGCCACCGAGCAGCAGCAGGAGCGGCCAAACCTAGGCCGGCGCATGTCAAGCAACATGACGGCGCCCAGCCCAACCAATTCGATTATGCGCGGCGGCCGCGAGTCGCACATTGCCGTGCTTGCGCCGCCACAGCCCGCCGGTGGATTCAACCCGCTCAGTCCCTCTGGGGACATTACCTACGACGCCGATACGACGCACCGACGTACATTTGCCGAGAACATGGCCGGCCTACATCTAGACACTGCGCAGCACCCACTGAGTATGCCGCGGGCGCCGAATACAAACTCGATGGCATCGCTGTCACCGCAGATGGCGGGGGCGGGATCCTTTAAATTTGACGTACAAGAGACGCGACCAGCAAATCTGGAGCGGCGACTGACGGCGGTTAATGCGCCATCGTCAGCGGTGCAGGATATGCTGAGTGAATCAGTGTGGGTGGAGAGTTTACGGCGGTCTACTACGATCCAGCGCAAAAACACTCTCGGAAGGCGGCGATGAGTTTTTTGGGCAATTTAATTTGTTGGTTTGTGTTTTATGTTGATTAAACTTTATTTAATGCACAGTTTTTATTGTATTTATGGTTCTGTGCCTTTTTAGGGGTTCTGTGACTTGTTGGACAGAGAAAATGTGCCAGGAGAGGGACAAGGGAAGAAGACAGCGTGACAGACACACAAAACAAAATATCAAACCCGGGGCAGTAAGAAACCCTGTGAATGGGCACTGTGTATGCTGTCAAGGGGGTGTCTTGATGGCGGGTATTTGCGCCTGTTGGTGTTGTCTCCTCTGTCTCTGTCTGACGGGCAGACAGAGAGCAAGGTATTCAGGTACGCCCCTCTCTCCTGGTTGATGAGCATTGCAATAAAAGGCACTCGAGCACAGCCTCTTGAGTTATCAAGAACCTCCGTCTCTGTATTCCGTGACGAGCGGGGCGCGAGGGGGGGCGGTACCTGATTGACAACTACTTGAGGCTTTGCTCCTCAAGGTCTTGCCAAGTCAAAAAAAAAAAAAAAAAAAAAAACTTCTTATAGTTACAAACAACTCATTCTTGGCGTTAAAGAAGATATCTTGGCTTTCCATGTTTCGTTGGTCTTTTATGTGCTATCTCGACCTCCCTTTGCATCGACCAGTAAGTCAATAAACCAATAATCTCTTCTCAAGTAAATACTGTTACACATCTGTTTGCTCTCCGGCATGAAAAGTATCTTAGGGTTTAGGGTTTGTGCAACAAGCCCCCCTAGCCGTGGCACCAGCATATTTAGGTTTTATGTAACAGGAATTCCCGCACCAAAAAAAGGACTGTGCGTGAAAGGAAAGGAAAGGGGGCCAACCGGATGACACATGTCTTTTTGAGTCGTGCACAATGTGCAATGTAAAATGCTACCCGTGATTTCTGTACAAGGAGAATACAAGTCCAAGTCTGCCTGAGCGTTGAGATACGATACAACCTCATGGCTTATATTTAGAATATGAACCAGACCTCGTTAGTCCCGGAACCTGTATATCCTGATAACCCACAGATGTATTCCTAGGGCTAGGACGGCTAGGCGAAGCCCAGGTTGTGAGTTTACACCCTGACATTTCAGTGAGTTTTCGACAAGGTAACGACCAACTTAAAAGAAAGTGTCTCATGGGGGGCACGAGCACACGAAAGGTTTTATATTTCTTGTTTTTCTTAAGAGTTGAGAGAAGGCATCAAAGAGCCTGCAACAAGGTTGTTTCCGAAGAAAATATCCCGAAGTCTTTTTTGACTGACATTGAGAAGGGGAGAGCGAGAGAAAGGGAGAGGGATAGAAAAGTCTACCGAATTAGCCCGAATAGCAGGGGCAGCCTGGAAAGGTGGGCTAAATGACGAAACTCGTGATATTCACCAGCACCGCCTCCCAGAATGTGAAGAGAGAAAGAAAACAACCGCCTTGCCTCGCTCTCCCATCTCATCTCGCCCTGATCGACAGACATCTGCAGGTCTGCCCTGAACATCGTTGGTCCATGACAGCTGCAGGTGCATATCACATCCAAGTCAGCTATCCTTAGGTGGGCTCATTGCAGTCTGAGTTGATGTTGCACTAGCCATGTTTCCAAACTGTGCTAACATTGGTCCAGGCCCTTTTTCTCTCCTTGTCATGGCAGGGATTTGCCTCCGCCTTTGGGCTCTCGGGCACAAATGGCCAGAGGCATTATTATGACTGTATTATTATGCCTGCTTGTTTGCCTTTGCCGGCAAAGTGTTTCTACGCTTATCTCCTTGGCTTGGCCCTAACCTTGACTAGTGTTTGAATACTGTATTGGCTGCAGCATATTTGCTCTTACACTTGTTTCTCATATTGCAAACAAGCTCTTGGCCCCCCTCGGACATTTTGGCTAGTCGGTATTCTCAGGGTGCGTTCTGCCACCAGGCTTGGCGTCAAGTCTTTTATATTGCCGAGTTTCCGTGGGCTTTGGTATCTCGAGAGGGGAGAGTGTGGTAGGAGCGGGTTTCGTGACAGTAGATTTCATGTCTGGCTGTCTGTATACTAGAGCTGCCACTTGAGCTGTGAAACAGCTGGTGCTTGGCTGCTCTAGCGCCCTATGTTGTCTATGCTATACAAACGCTTGAGCTTATCGATGCTTGTCACATTCACATACATACAAGGACAGTCAATAGTCCATGGTTGTATCTCGTACTAGAGCAAGGTATTAGCATAGCAGCACACAATAATCGGGTCGATTCTGGGCTGTGCTCGCGGCAAACTTCAGGTCGGTCCAAGCAAAGTGAGAAAGCAGCGGGCCAATGGAACAGAACAAAATCGAAGGAGCGGAGCGCCGTGGTTCCGGCTATGCTTTGGTAGGCTTTGGCGGTTCCAGTGGTTCCATTCAGTAGATCCCAGCAACTCAGCGGGCTCCTAGGGGAACTCTGGCAGCAAATTTTCAAAGACGCGGAAACTCTAGGCGCATACTACCACTGTACATTATTCGTGCTCTCTGTCACAAGCCTTTATCAAAGAGCATCGTGGAGTCCGATGTGCGTATGATTGCCCCGTCCAATCAAAGGGCGCTGGTCCGGGTGCGTATTTTTAGGCGGATTTGTGATTTTGGCTGAAATGTCAAGAATACTCGAGCCGCAAAGAAATTCGACGCATGAAAAGGAGCGGTGGAAATGTTTTGATGGCGGCTTTGTCGCAAAGTTGCTGACAGCTGGCCTACCAGAAGAACAGACACCATACACTAAACCAGTGGTAAAACTATTGTTTGCTATGCTTGGTGCCTTGTTGTTTGCTTGGCTTTTTGCTACGCTTAGTGCCTGCCTGCTGTTTGCAATGCTTTCTGCTACGCCTAGTGCCTGCTGTCTACAATGCTTTCTGCTACGCTTAGTGCCTGCTGCTTCCAAGCTGCGATAAGAAGCTTTGTTTATCAAAACAACATACCTGGTTCAAAAGGGAAACAGTGTTGGGGTTTTGGAAACAGTCTCACATTGAATAGACACTGTCACTAAAAACCTCTCCAATCATCCTTCTTTTGTCGTTTTCTTTCCTTTGTTTTTTTTTGCTCCCCTGCTTGCAGACTTTAAGGCAGATAAGCTTTATCGAGGCGAAAGCTTAGGCAAAGGCTGGAACCCTGCTGGAGACACTATCTTGTCTTAATGTGCGTCTGCTGCTGTTCCTTCTTCGAGCTCTTTGACCGCCTCAGAGGATAGAAGCAGTAGAAGAAATTAAAAGGAAAGAATGGCCATAAGGGTTTGTTCGGCGAGACAGGAGCAGGCAAACAAACTTACCACCCATCCGCCGTCAGCCTCAAACTCGTTCTTTCTCCGTATGCCAGAAATAGAGCAGTCGCCCTCGCTCGCTTGTTTACAGGCCGCTTTCTTTCTTTATTCTTCTTCCTTTTCCTTTCCGTCCCTTTTTCCTTCCCCCCCTACCGTGCTCGATTATCACAACTTTCTTTCTTCATGCTTCTCGCAGCAAAATGACAGAATGATGTAAAAGCAGCTGTGTCAGGAACCAAGCAACAGAGGTCTTCTGAAACGTCCGTGCTGACCTCACTTGTCTTTTGTTCTCTTGTGCAGTTCTTGTCTTGACATTGAAAGTGGGTCTGACACCCCCTGCCAAACTCTGTTTTTAACCCCTGTCCTTCCTTCCTAGTCGTTTGGCGACTTTTGATGTCCTTGCCCTTGTCTTTAGGTGTCCCCTCTTTGTCTTTTGGCGTCCCTTCCTTGTCTTTTGGCGTCCCCTCCTTGTTTTTTTGGCGTCCCTTCCTCGTCTACACAGAAGAGAAGCACCAGGCCCAAGTTCT
>JACYXV010000016.1:2678-24886 GCA_016859225.1 Thielaviopsis cerberus | reverse complement strand
TTTTTTGGCGTCCCTTCCTCGTCTACACAGAAGAGAAGCACCAGGCCCAAGTTCTCCACCCAAAACATGCAAGAAATTGCCGCTTTCTTTTTGTTTTCTCTGTCTCGTTGTTGGTGGGATTCGTTCCAAAACCTTCTTTTTTCTCCACTTACCCAAAGTAATAAAAAAAAAAAAGCCGTCATGGTACTCAGCCTCATTCTCTAGTAAGTCGTAGCACTTGCCAAATGTTTACGGACAAATAAATACGCTTAATAAGGAGAATAAAAAAAAAAAAAAAAAACTGGGGTTGTTAAACTGCGCAAAAGCAGAAAAGGCGATCATACAAGTCCAACACCCAGATGCCCCCTTCTTTGCTGCTACTTTTTGTATGCTTTGCTTTATACCTGAGAGTGTGGCAGAGCGCATTTCTTCGCACACATTTGCCGCTGAAAATCATGTCTGAAAAGTGTTTTGCAATACTTTCAAACGCCCATCTTCAATCCTCGCCGCCGCCCACAGCAAGCAAGCGAGAATGCGGACACGAAAGAAAGAAAAAAAAGATCATCGTCATAAGAGAGAAAGAAAACAGCCATGCATGAATCGTTGGTCCCTTTTCATCTAGACTCGAGTTGCTGCAACCCTCATTTTACTCGGTGTGCGACACAACGTTGGCAAGGCCGAGCCACTGCCTTCTATGGCTAATTAAAGGCGGGTCCTGGGTTAAAGTGCCGCATCACCAACAAGCGGCAGGCGCCAAAGAGGGTACAAGAGGAAATGGTGCTCAGATAGCAACGCATGGTTTGGTTAGAAACATGCTCCACTAGCCGTTGCTGTTTGTTTGTGCTTGCTGGCTGGCTGACTAGCATCATAACCCTAGTCGACTGGGTGGTTAATTAGCACTCTATTGGGACAAGGGAGGCATCAGTGCGTTATTGGCAAGCCAGCGCCCCAGCAAAGAGACCAGCAGCACAAAAGACCAGCAGCAAAATAAGGACATTTGCGGCTCCATTCCATAAAGCGTTGTATTGATTTCTCTCTTGGGCCGTGTCTCATTGCCATCTCATGTCATCTTTTTTCCTTGGATGCATCGCGAGAAACAACCGACAAATTCAATGGCATTCTTGGCACAAAGAGGACGAAAAGAAGCGTGGTTAAAAGGGATACTGAAGAGACCAAACAGACAATGGCAGCCAAGACTCGGCGAGTCGACAGCGGGCGGCGGGAATTTAACAAAACAGAAACATTGGCACAGACTGCAGCAGATAAAAGGTACAAGTGACTTGTTGGTGAGAAGATGGGAATTGGAAGCACCAGGCAAGGAAGCAGACAGACAAGGAAGTTGCCAGTTGCATTATCACGAACAAGAAACACCGAACCCATCTTGGCTGCTCTATCTGGGCTTGTACGTACACCCCTACCGTCTTCTTCGTTCCTGCTCTTGCTTGTCTACTCACCCTGCTACACCCCCCGATACGCATCTGCTGCTACTGAACGTGCAACTACCACTACTAAATGTGCAACTACCACTACTCAATGTGCAACTACTACTGCTACACTACCTTCTTCTTCTGCCTCCTGGCCTTGCTCCACTTTCGTCGAAACGGGAAAGCACTCAAACACAACCGCTGCAACTACCCCAAGACATCATCGACCGCTTCTTCATCGGTGTATATATGAAGCAGACTTCTTCCTCCTCCATCTCCTCATTTTCCTTTCCCTCTCCAGTCCACAACTCACTCATTCTTTCTACGCTACATTTTTACAATTTTCTTTCTTTACTCGCGACTTGTTCCTGGTGATCATCCTGTCCGTGTCTTTTTTTAAATCTTATTTTTTTTTTCCAATTTCTATTCGTCTGTTTTGTTCAAGGTCTTATCTCTTGTTCCAATCTTTAATTACAGAGTTCTGTGTTCTCTCGGTCCAATACATTTCTTCGTTCAAGCTCTAGCTTCTACTTGCATTCCCACGCTCTCTTCATCCGTCTCAAGGGATCCCTTCGGTCGTCTATAAGAACAATCAATCCACCATCACCTCATCTTTTTTTCTTCTCCTCCAACCACCAACCGCCACCATGCAGTCCTCCCGCTTCCAGTCCATCACCGCCAAGCTGAACCCCAGCTCGCTGCGCACCCACTTCCGCAACCGCTCGTCGTCGGCCTCGACCACCCACTCCGTCTCCTCCATGAGCTCCACTGCCAGCTCGCCCGTCGAGACTATCAACAGTGTCATGTTCCGTCAACCTTCCATTGTCAACATGGAGGCCGAGCGCCGTGTATTCGGCTCTGAGCTTGGTGTTCTTGAGCCCCGCCCCATTGTCTACTGGGGTGGTCTTGAGGAGCGCATGGAGCAGCCCCGTATCCAGGCCTTCCCCTTCTAAGCGGCTTGCTCCAAACGGCTTCTCTTTCAATTCTTTCTCTAATTGTCCCCCTGGCGGACGGCATACATGGGCCCTTTTTCGTCTTTATTTTTTATTTTATTTCTACTATTTCAATTCTCTACAGTCAGCCCTTTATTACCAGTTATACAAGCGCTGCTCATTCACGACCAAACCACAATTTACGCGGCCTTTGACCACCACCTACTCATGATATCCATTGTTTGATTTTCCTTCATTATAAGCGTTTGTTGGTTTCACTTAATCATTATTTTACACTTCTTTTTCTTTTTTTCGTTTCTCTCGTTGTTCTATGGCGTTCTTCGTGCACTGTGGACATAAGACCCAAACCATTGGACTCGGATTTTGAAGATGCTCTTCTTTGTTCTAGCACTTCAATCTCTATTCTCTTTCAGAATTAAACTACCCGCGGCTGTGTAGCTGCAGAGCGGGCTTCTAGAACACTATCAGGAATATAAAACCATTTACTATCACATAAACTCTCTGTTCATTTGCAAGTGACATCATATCTCTATTTACCAGTGACTTTGCCACTCTTTAATGGCAACCTCTTTGCCTCTCGCTTCAACATTTAACAGCCGTCAGATTCTAAATTGAAAAACAAGTGTTGTGGCAAAGCGGTAGCTGTGCATTAGTTTCTTTAGCACTGCTTAAGATTTCTTCATCTTTCCTTGGTATTACTGACATGGAACCATCACGTAAACCACCATTTCTTGGTCTCTTTGTCTAACAATTAGCAATATTTTTACATCAATAGATATTCAACTTCAAAGACACACTCACGCAAACATGCCATCAAAGAAATTGATGCCTACATATACTAATACCATCCGACATGAATCCACTCCAAGATGGTCAGTCAACCAACAACAGTGTCACTACTACTTTTTCATTCATCGTAAGTTTATTCCACATACCACTTTGACTAAATAAGGCAGCCAACATCTCCAACATGGGCTGGCTTTGTGAAAACGATGATGTCGACCCCAATCGCGCCATGCTTCCCTACCAACCACCGGTCCAAGAACAGTACACCGACCGCCAGCAGTCCCTGCAGGAATATGCCCAGCAACAGTACTACGCCCAACAGCAGCAGCAGCAATACTGCTACGCATCCCGTTCCAAGGAGATACAGGAAAAATCCTACATAGACCACGAGTGGGCGTGCATGCAGCAAGAGGCTATGGACAATCACATGCGTGAAAAAGAAGAGCAGATAATCGAAAATAGCATGACAAGAGAGGAGAGAAAGGAGATGGAAAGGAACCTTATCCAAAAGGAACTACACAGGCAGAGAAAAGAGTCCGAGCAGGAACGCAAAAATGAAAAGAAGATTGCGCCCATCAGAAAAGAACTCGAAAGATAGAACAAGGAGGCCAAGAAGGAGAAGCAAAAGGACAAGGACCATCGTCATCACAGCCACCACAAGCGTGAAAGCAGGGACCACCATCACCACAAGTGTGATGGCAAAGACCACCGCAAGTCCTCATCCTCTCGGGCGGTTCAGTACAACACCTTTGTGGTCCGTCGCAAGCAGCCTGATGGGACAGCGCGCCTTGAGATTCAACGCCGCGCTGTCTATAACGACTAGCCCCTCGCCTTGTCTTCATTTTCTTTGCCTCCGCCAAATAATGCAACTGGTTGGTTGTTGGTTCCGTTTGTCAGGTGACGCTACCGTCCGCGATATCGTTTGACTGCACATAGCCCTGTAGTCCTCCGAGTTAGCATTTTCTCTTCCTGATAGAGCACGTCAATACATATTTCCCTGATTTCGCATAAAACATCTTGTTCGCGTAAATGTTCCTTTCTTTTTTTTTTTTTGGATGTGGCATGGCATTTGGCTGAATAATAATGATACATTTAGCCTCGCGCGCCCCTTCTCGCAATCGAGAGACGCACATTGAGACTTTGTCTTTTGGGTGTTGTACACGGGAGATAAAGACTGTCTCCGAGAATACTAGTACAGGTAGGTTGGTGGTGGATGGATAAAACAAAAAAACAAAACATGGCAAAGGCAGCTGTAGTTGTCGGTTCAAGTCGATCGGATCGGTTGAGCCGGCCGGGCCAGGTCGGGTGGAATCGATTTGGTGACTGCTTATTCCAATTAAGCGTCCGAGGCCTTGTCTCTTCTCTTGCCCATGTTGCGGACACGAGGAGTGACAACCCACTTGTTGAACTTCTTGTGACGCGTCTTGTAACCACCCTTGGCCTGTTGAGTGTGTTAGTGAGCCACTTGCAGGTATGGGGACTTTAATTTAGGGCATGGTTATAGCGGAAAGGGATGTTGAAAGATGGTTGCAACGAGGGCGTGTAGGGAGTTGGCTGCAGCAGCAAGGGATAGGCATCAAAAGGACGTACCGGAGTGCCCCAGGGCGACGTGGGATGACGGTTACTCTTCGACTTTCCTCGGCCACCACCGTGAGGGTGGTCAACTATAGCGTAGCATCCGTTAGCAATATCCTCTGTCAACACACAAGGTCGGCTTACCTCTGTTCATGGCCACACCACGCACCGTGGGACGGATGTTGAGCCATCTGCTGCGACCAGCCTTGCCCAGCTGGCGGAACTGGTGGTATGGGTTGCTAACACGGCCAATTGTCGCACATGCATCTTTGCTGACTCTGCGAATCTCACCGCTTTGCAGTTGCACATTGACATACTTGCCCGTCATAACCTTTGTGCCGTCCTCGCGCGTCTCCTCCTCCTTGGATACCAGGGTTGCGTGCGTGCCCGCGCTACGGCAAAACTTAGCCGGGCCCTTGCCAAACGACCCAATGCAGTACACCATGGTGCCCACGGGGATAAGGTGTAGCGGTAGGCAGTTTCCGCGGAACGTCGTCTTAGCCGCCAGGATACCCGGATCAATCACACCGCCCATGGCGTCTAGCAGATCCTGCGGAATGCCCGAGCGGTAGCTCTGCACAATGTCGCCAGCGCGCATGCCCTCGGCAGCAATAATGTACGACTTGCGGTCCGTGGCCTTTTCGGTGACCAGAGCAATGTGTGCGCTGCGACCGGGGTCATATTCGATGCGATCGACAATATGCGGGCCGGGCGCCACCGATCAAAGTCGACGGTTCTAATACGGCGCTTGACACCACCACCGCGGTGACGCACCGTAACGCGGCCCGTGTTGTTGCGACCACCCTTGCCGTGGCCCTTTTTAGGGAATGTGAGCGGGAGATACGGCCGACCCTTCCACAGGTGGTCGTTAATTGGCCGCTTCAAATGTCTAACACCGGGGGTTCTGGGTTTGTACGTGCGCATAAAGGCGCTTTCTTTGGTGCTAGCCTTGGCGTTATCAGCGTTCGACTCGGACGTCTTGGTTGTGGTCGTGGCTGTAGTCGTGGCGGCCGAGGCGAAGAAGCGGGTGAAGGCGGGGCTGCGGGTGGCCGTCATGAAACGGCCAGCCTGGCCCAGCGCAAACGAGACTCGGGGAACAAACATGGCTCAATCAATTGGCAAGGCTAAGCAGAGGAAGAGACGAAAATCTAAATAAGCTAGAGCAATAGTCAGTTGGCCAATCCAGGGACGGCATGACGCAAAGGATGAAATAAACATACTTTTCTCTCGCAATTCAAGACCCAGTGCCAGTAATAGCCTGCAGAGAAAATCAGAAGCAGCAAACAAGCCAGAGGCGACGAGCAATCAAGGTGTGGATTTGATGGTTGACGTCTCGGCTTCGGCGGCTGTATCACCAACCCTTCCAGTAGCCATTAGCACTCGGCACGGCATTAGCTGGCTGAGCTGACCAGGACAAATTTGCTGGGTAGGCAGGCTCCAGGTGGAACCCTTAGCGCCACATATTGTCTCTGGACTCTACAAAGCTCATTCCCGCGCTGCCGCCACACTCGCTGTGGCGTCTTTTTCGTGGTCAACAAAGCGCGAAAGGTGAAGGGGGTTTGATCCACTTTGGTCGCGACAAGGGTGCGTAATCGGCTTTGGGCCAATCACAGCGCTGTTGCTCTGTTGTTGCTAGTATTGATTTTCCAATTTTGATCGCGTACCCTTGGCCAAAGGCATGTCGGAACGTTCGTTTCTTTGTCTCCTCGCCCAATCAAACTTTGAACTTAACCAGCACTCCACGCACTTACTTTTTCACTTTCTTTCTCCTCTCTCTCCTTCATATCCATTTTTCTCTCTTTTGCTGTCTTTTTGCCCTGTTTGCTGCTTTTTTCATTGCATCATTTCCAGCTCCCACTATATATTTCCACACGTATACGATAACGAAGACAAGACTTTTATTCGTTTATTTCGCCTTGTCCATAACAGCAGGTACGCGCTATACGAATTAGCACCAGCACAGAGACGAGAAATCAACACGATTGAATTCATTTCGCTGCTTGCAAAAACAGAAAGAGCTCCCCCAAGACATTCCTTTGCTTTGCATACATATCCAGCTCAGTAGCGGCTTTTTTTATTTGGTGTGGGTGGTTGGAGTTGGAATCCAGGGCAAAAGGCTAACCAAATTTGTATGCAAAAGAAAAACCCTCTTTTCTCCGCCTGCAGTTGAGACGGCCCCACAGGCGCGAAGAAAAAGCAAAGCAACAAACATTGCAATTGCAAAACAAAGAAAGGTACGCAGTGCAGCACCAATCAGGCCTTTAAACACGTCTTGCTTGCTCCACAAAAGAGAAAAACAGGCACCTGCCGCCCAGCCAACCAGAACAAAAGCAAAGCAGCAACAACTAAGCGCAAGCAAAGGGCAGCACCAAAAGCACTGTAAAGCAAAGCAAAGCAAAGCAAAGCAACGCAACGCAACGCAAAGCAACGCAACGCAACGCAACTAGACCAAAGGAAACAAGCAAAGTCTCCACCATTGCGCTGGCTTCCCTTCCCTTTCCTGTCCATTTCTTTCCTCTCTTCCTCTCCACTTTCGCTGCAGGCTTTGCCACACTCAAACACATCTGCGTTTCCTTTTTCCTTCATTTCCTTTCTCCTTCAACATCACATCACAAACACTCTCAAAGTCCCTTGAAGCCAGCAACCAGTTGCTGGACTGGCTTGTCTTTTTTATCACTTTTTGTTTTTTTTATCGAGCGTGTATTTGTCTTTTCCCTTGTACATTTTCTTTTTGGTTTTTCTTTGATTTCATTCTCTTTTTCACGTTCTTTACGATATCCTTTTCCCATCGCCTTTTGATTGACTCCAGTCATCAATCAATCAGCCAATCCACCAGCCGATCGCCACCGACTCAACTCAATACCAACTATATATCCATCACCATCCATTCTATCCAGCCATCATCTGTTTTCGGCAGTATCTAGGACTTGACTAGTGTCTTGCCACTATTTGCGGTGTATGTCACCTTCAGCGTGTGCTCTATTTTTTCTGTCTATTTTGCTGCTACTCATCAACCGCGACTGCGCATTGCTCTGCTTCACTAGTGCTTTTTGGCGTTGTGCCGGTACTACCACACTGCTGTCTGCTTGCTTGTTGGTGGCCCACTTACGCGCTAAAACCCAACTAGGTGTACATCAAACACTACAGCATTTAATGGCGTAAAATATCCTATTCTAACTCCTCCAATCCAGTCTTTAGATTTTCCTGCCTCTCGTTAAAGTCATTTCGTACAATCATTTGCCAATATTTGCGAACATGCCTCCCGTACGTTCGAGATTCTCGACCAGGTCCAACGCCAACGACACTAACAGCCTGCCCACTGGTCAGAGCGATGTGACTTCGAGACGAGTTGCTCACTCAAATGAAAATGACAACTCCGCTGCTGCGGGCGCCCTTGCTCGCGCCAAGGCTTCAGCTCTGTCAGGCGAGCCCCCCAAGGGTCTTCAGACCAAGAGAGTGGTTCAAACCACTACCGGTATCGCGCGTAAGCGTGCCGCTCTCGGCGATGTGAGCAACATGGCCAAGGCCGAAGCGGCTATTGACAGCAAGAAGAAGAGCGGTGGTCTTGTGTCAAAGGCTCTTCAGCCTGCTTCCAGAACCACCCGCAGTACGGTCGCCCGCACCAAGGAAATCAAAAAGCAGCCGATTGACCTTAAGCGTACAACGGTTCCTTCTGGTGTCCAGAAGCGCAAGGCCGTTACTAGCTCTATTTCGGTCACTGCCACCGAGGCGCACATTGACGAACAGCCGGCCCGCAAACGCGTTACTGTCGAGTCTGATAAGGGTATCAAGGCTGTCGCTGCCCCCTCGCGTCCTACTACTTCCTCTCGTACTATTACTTCTGCACGCGCTTCCGCCGTCCCCGTCACTACTTCGCGTGCCACTGCCACCTCACGTGTCCCTACCACTTCTCGTGTACCTACTGTACCTCGTTCGCTCACTGCGGCCGCACCCCTGCTGTCGCTCCCGCTGCTGCACCTGCGCCAGCTCCCGTCCGCCAGGTTTTGGCTGAGAAGTCAATTTACCCCCCAGGTGTCAAGAACCTGGATGAGGAGGATTACGACGATCCGCTGATGGTTGCGGAATATGCCAATGACATCTTCGAGTACCTACGCGAGATTGAACCTGACACTCTGCCTCATCCTGACTATATGGAGGTCCAGGACGACCTTGAGTGGAAAACCCGTGCAATTCTGGTCGATTGGCTTATTGAGGTTCACACCCGTTTCCACTTACTTCCCGAGACTCTATTCCTAGCCATCAACATTGCTGATCGGTTCATGTCGTTGAAGACTGTCCACCTAGAGCGCCTACAGCTTGTCGGAATGACTGCCATGTTCATTGCTGCCAAGTACGAGGAGATTGTTTCTCCTTCGGTCTCTAGCTTCCGCGAACTGGCTGAGGGAGGTTTCACTGAGGAGGAGATTTTGAGTGCTGAGCGCGCTATTCTGTCGACGCTTGACTACAACATGAGCTACCCCAACCCCATGAACTTCCTTCGTCGTATCTCCAAGGCGGATAACTACGACATTGAGGCACGGACTATCGGAAAGTACCTTATGGAAATTAGCATCCTCGACCATCGTCTCATTGGCTACCCTGGCAGCCTGTTGGCTGGCGGTGCCATGTACTTGGCGCGGTTGATTCTTGACCGCGGTGACTGGGTAGGTTTTGGATTTGTTTGTTGGTTGATTGTTACTATTCTAACGTATTACTTCTTTAGGACGAGACTCTTGCGTTCTATGCCGGCTACTCTGAGGAGGAGATTGAACCCATTGTTGCCACCATGGTCGATTACATGGTACGCCCTACTACTCATGAAGCCTTTTTCCGCAAGTACGCTTGCAAGAAGTTCCTCAAGGGTAAGTTGATGTGTTTCAATTGCCATCTAGATTTTGTTCTAACATGCAGTTACAGCCTCCATTATTGCTCGCAACTGGGCCAAGGTCAACATGCGCCACTTTCGCATCGCGAATCCTTCCATCCCCGTCGACGACCTGGTGTAATTCAGCCCTCTTCTGCCATCTCACTCATCAACCACTTGTATGCGCAACCAGTCCAGCGACTGCTATCGTTTAATATGAGGAGAGGTATGGTTCACCAAAAAAAAAAAAAAAAGGCAGAGGTATTTGTATAGATACTGGTTTTTCAGTCAACATACCGGCGTTTTTCACTTGTCACGGTTCTCGTCTTGGACTTTCTTGGGTTGAGTCTTGGTTCGCTCGGGGCGCCTGGGTGTCTTGGATGCAGAGCTTTGATTCGGACTGGAATATGTCACGGGCTCGTGTACACTTTTTTGTTTTTTTTTTCTTTTCCTCCTTGGCCACACGGGCCGGAGAAGGGTTTCGCGGGCACACTAACGGCCTGGTCATTGTTCTTGTGGTTTTTTCTTTGCTATTTTACTTGCTATGGGTTTGCACGGCGTCGGAGTTTCTTACAGGATATCGCTTATGTTTTGCTTTTTCTATGCCTCTTTGATTTGGAATCACTTTTCTGTTTTCCCCTATCTGTTCTTTTCCCCTTCCTCATCTGGATTGGCTCATGGTGAGTTTTATGAGGGTGCTTTAGTTGAGCACTCTTTACAAGCATCTCTTTTGTTAGTGTCTGGCATATCTTGACTTGGTACCCCGCACAACGTTTTGCTTGTGCTGGTCTTGTCTATTTGTCTCTCCTTTGTCTCGTCTTTGTTTTGCTGTTGACTAAACAAGACACCAAGATTTGTCTCCCATTGGCCAGTTCACACTGTTATTTTCGTACTTGTACTGTACATAGTGTTTTTGCTCTATGATTTATTTACACATGATACTCTCCACGTAAGTACTGGATGAGTCTGCTTTTTCTAACGATATGCAAGAAACTGTATGCTTTGTTCATTTTCATGACTTGGGTTCTCTTTTCTTGCTCATCATCGGTGCCTGGGGCTTGTCTTGGGTGTGGGAGTTTTGTGCATTGTCCGCTCTGTTTCTCTATTTTCATAGACGGGACAAAGTTTGGACGGTGTTATTATTGTTGTTGCCGATAGTATGGAGCAAAACTCGTGTTTGTCTTTATTCTTTTCTCTTTAATATTGTTAATAGAGGAATGTTCTAACTTTTGTTCTGCCATGAACGCGTCAAATATGTGAGCGTGTCTGTTTGGCGTGTCTATTTGGGCCAAAGACTCGTGTGTGTGTGCGTGTGTATGCGTGTGTGTGTGTGTGTGTGTGTGTGTTTTGTGGCTGATTTCCCATTGTTCGTAACTTGTTTGTGGCTGAGACAAAACTATTGTGTGGCGCTGTGTTCATTGTCTTGGCTGTTTGCTTGTTTGCTTTTGTCTGACTTATTCAAGACTAATATAGTACCCGCTTTTATTTTACCTAGGGTCAATTAGACCCTTGAATCAGCTATCATCTCGAAGAAAGCAGACATAGGCGGCTTGAA
Source organism: Thielaviopsis cerberus (assembly GCA_016859225.1). Classification (NCBI taxonomy): domain Eukaryota; kingdom Fungi; phylum Ascomycota; class Sordariomycetes; order Microascales; family Ceratocystidaceae; genus Thielaviopsis; species Thielaviopsis cerberus. Next base: position 13,750 of record JACYXV010000016.1, on the reverse strand, counting down.
AAATAAGAGCAGGAGGGGCAATCACAAGTACACTGAGGGGTATGACTAGGCTGTATTTGAATCATGTACAGGTAATATACTGTTTACTTAAACGGGGCACCTAGATGCAGAGAAACGAGTGCATTGTAAGTAAATGCAGGGCGAAGCGACCATCCATATGAGGGCAATGGGAGAAAAGTTATGTAAATAAACGGACGAAGAAGAGATTCGAGCCTAACGCTACACTCAGAGAGGTGATGAGGGCGAAAGTGCAAGTGCAATTGGCTGGAGAAACAGAGTCGGCCCCCTGTATTGTGCGTAGAGTTACATGGACTTGGTTTGAAAGTGTGTACATACATGAGTTGCCTTATCGGCGCATATGCATACATGCATACATATGCACATACGCATAACCGTAGTACATGTGTATATAGTATACGAAACTTCTTTGTCTTATCTAGTCCTTCTATGCTCTCTTGTCTTTAGTTTATAAAAAGCTTTTAACAACGAGTTAATAGAGTTGAGTTCAGCAGCAAGATTACCCCCAACGCCAGCACAATCACGCTCCACCTTTTCGACGGTGATGCGAAATCTCGTCATGATACTCCACTAACAGCCTGCCTAGTCCTATACCGGTCGCCAATCTGCACGATCGAGGGGCTTGTCAATGAGCCTAAACACAACTTTGACAGCAGCCCCAAAGAAAAAAAAAAATTGCCATACCTTTTTGAGCTCCACTAATACAAGTCCTGTGACCCTCAGGCTCACCCATTAATTGGGGTTTGGCAACCCTCATAGAAGACGCAACTGATTAGCTTTGTTTACTGGGGGTCATTACCTTTTAAATGATGAAAGTTGTTTTTTATCTTTTCTGGGCTTTCTGTGTTGTTTATGCAAACGACCAAAGGATGAGTGAGTTCTTGCGCTTTCCTACTTGTGATTGATGAATGCCGGCCCTTGTCCGAAGCCTGCCTAGCAGGTGGGATTTTCGTTTCACAAGGATTTTCACCAGGGTTGTCGACAGTTTATAACCCTATCACATGTCTGCCTACCAATAAGTTATTCTTTTGATGCAGCGATTTGCAGAAGTCACACAACTACCAAAATGAAAACTATCGACATGTCATTAGCTACAGTGAATAACCAAGAAATGAGAGTTTTCTGGCTGTACTACATTCAAATCTCCTTTTCTCGTGGGTAGACAAGTAAACCAATAATCTCATCATCATGGCTGTACTGCAACAAAGCTGTGCATTTGTTTATTTCCCAATTCATAGTCAACTCGGACAAGATAAATCTTTGTCACTGGACTGGGCTTTTTCTTTTCCAACAATTTTCAAAAAAGCCAAAATGTTATTTCCTTAAAACCAACACACCCCTTAAAGCGTAAACACCAAAACTAAACATTTGCGATAAACGGTCATAGGGCGGCCGGCGCAACCGCGTAACCCGCGAGGCGCAAATGAAACGGCTACACGATATTGTTTATATAGGCGTGACAAAGCATCTGGGGCAAGTTTTGACGTGCGAATTTCTGTGGTGTTGTGTTGCGACAGGCTTGAAGGCCAAGCTGTAGCTTTGCCTTGGGGAATATCCGCTTAACCTTAAACCCTAACTCTCAATCTAGATGCGACTCCTTACATAAGAAGGAATGAGTAATTTCTATTCAAGCCTTTTTAAAGATTGGGTCTCCCAGATCATGTGAACAGTCAAAATTAAGGGTTATCTCATTGTCCCTCATCCGCGACTTGTCACGCATTTTCAATAAGTTCCTTTTCACAACCTCACATGAACTAAATGCGACCCCTCCTACACACGGCGTGGCGTAATATCTTCGTTTTTAATTCCTGTGAATAATAGCTAACAACATATAGACTTCTGCGTTTGACAGCTGTCGTCGCTGTAGCCATTTATATATACCCGAATGCTCACCTAAACACTAGGTTCTACGAGTCAGGACGAGCACACAAAAAGTAGTCTGATATCGAGGCTAATACTGGCAGGCTTTCTAACCTATCTGGTTTTCCTACAGGTTCTACAAAGAGAAAGCCCTCAAATACCGACTCTTTACATCACGACAATCGTCTCGGAAAGCAACCTTGGCTGGCGCACGAAGACGATAGCGATAAAGGGACTGAGAAGACGACGAAACGGAGGAATATAGCCAAGACCGGAAGCATTTTTTGGGACGGCCTTTCCCAAGCATATCAAGAAACTGCTACGGTCCGAAAGCTCCGCCGACGGACCTATTGCCGGCGTCGATTTCTCATTATCGCTTAAAAGCTTTTGAAATCGCTGAGCGGTGCTGAGGCTCGAGCTCTAGCCTAGTTTTCGCGACACAGCGTCCCAGATTTATCTGATTCTCACAGATGCCCGCAAACCGTTAACATGCTGGGTCCAAATACTTTCAAAACTATCGTGACAAAGCCGACCAATGTCAAGGCCTCTCGGCTCTACGGATGCCAGGACACGAATGCTTTCACAAAGACCATTACTCTGAGCCTTCAAGTTTTTTGATCCAAAATTTGGCATATTTTGCAACGACAACTGAAGCAAAAATTGATGTCCATCTTGACTGGCCCATGGGAATCAAACCACCAGAGCTTAGTCAAGACACTACACATAGTCTTTGACCCCCTCACCAATGGCTTCATTGTCGCAGCTGAGCTAGACATGTATCATGGTCTACGGCCTGAATATCTCAATTGGTTGCTTCGCGGCAAGCCTTCTGGCGCTATCGTATTGTCAGTCAAACATCAGCAGCGAGCCTCTAGTCCCAAACTCTTTTTTTTAAGGCCAATGATTTTGATGGCAGTTATAGTGCTGACACCAACAAACTCAACACGTCGGAGCAACTGAAGTTTGTGCCATCGAGGCGCAGAAACTGGGGAACAGGAATCTGAAGATGACGGTCGCACATATGGATTACAACGGTAGGATGCATGCTCAAACTACATGCTCATCATGCTACAGCACCCGTACCTCGCAGAGAGAATCCCAAGTACCAGATGACGTTGCTAAGCTTTCATTCCATGGGCCACAGTCTGGAGGATGGTGTGAATGGATTGCCCCTTTAAGAAATATTAGAGATTTGGTAAAGCAGTACCGCGACCGCTTCATTCAGGAAGCAAACGGTTTCCCTTAGATTCAATGGTGACCGAGGGAGCTGGTACCAGTGCCGACGTAGAAGTAGTAGTCATCGAGTTAGACAAGCATCGGACTCAGATTCCTGACGGACCGGGAGACAATGTGCGCAATGAAGGCCATGGATGTGCCCCGTAACAGCCCATTGATACATGCTATGAACCCGGAGCACCGAGTGGCGAGCACCTGAGCAGCGGTCCTTTAGGCAGTATTCGCATAAAGCGGTTGATAACGACCGCTGGGTCACAGTCCTGTCCACGGAAAAGACAGGCAGGCTAGTGATAAGGCTTGCTGGGAATCTGGAGCATCAATAGCAGGATTTAGGTTGTTTGGTTTAAATCAGAAACATATGTTGTTATTGAGTGACTTTAGTTAGCGTTTGTGCCTGCGTGTCTTGAGTTTAGAAGTGTCTCTTCACATCGGTTTACCTATGAATTTTCGGCAGCCAAGATACATGAGCAAAGCAAGAAATGAACCCAGTCTGCAGTAACAAAATGCAATCCAGTGCGCCAAAAGCGTCTTTGATAAGTAGTGGCCAAAGTGACATGGGATAAAGAGCGAGAAGGATGGGGATAGGAAAGGATGGGGATGGGTGGACCAAAAACCCAAGTAAGAAAGCAGCAGCAGCGCAAAGAAATGCTCGGTGGCGAGATGCAGGCTCTTTTCCTTTCCTGCTTCCCTGCCTTGTCATTTGTATCAAAGCATGAGCTGTCCTTGTCCCGCCTCTGCAGCGAGGCCTGCAGGTAGCCGGAGGCATTTTGGGTATATGTATGTGGTTTGTCACTTTGCTGATACCGTGTGAAAAAGCGAGCGTATTGAAGTACGTGAATCGAGCCCTTTGGCTATGTTATATTTCTCAGACTTCTCAGAGTACGCATGATTTGACCGCGAACAGAGGAAATCGTGACTTAGAAAGAAGATATTTACCATGCGCGATAATTTTGGGGCCGTCCGGGTACGTTTTTTTGTCTTGTTCTATTTGGATGTTTGTTAGTTGCTTGTCATGGAGGAGCCTGCACGGTAACACTGCTACCTGTAATAGCAAAGTCGACTCAGCGCAGCACAGAAGTATATGTAGAGTAAAGACAGAACACACCTTTGTTTGGTATTGAGATTGAACCAAGCAGAATAGGGCCCAGGGCAAGCTAAAACGGGCGGCAATTCTGGTATTTGCATAACAGAAAGGAGAGAGAGAAGGATAGAGTGCCGTTGGAGAGAGACTGGAGAACAGGAGTTTTATGGAGCCACAGGTAAGGTTTTTGGCACCTGGCGCAAAAGAAGCAAGAGCAGGCAGGCAGGCAAGGAAAAGGTTTTATTCTACTTAGGGAAACAAACAGAAGGTCAGAGAAATGAGAGGGGCAGCCAGCGCATTGAGAAGGCGTAAAGTACCAAGTCGCGCCTTCCTCTTGCTGCGCAAACAGAGCCAGAGTCAGAGCCTTGTCGCAAAGTCTTCAAATACCGCTTCAAGGCTGAAATTATTGCAAATACTAGCAATTGTCCTTTAAACTTGAAGCCTCAGCATTTTGACCGCCGATTTAGCCCCCGAGCTGTTTGCGCCCATGTGCCGACTAGCCCATCGGTCGCCAACACCAAAGGAAGCGGCATGCGATTTGGACCAGAGAGCCTAACTCGGGTACTAGGATATTTGCTACATACACGATAAAATCAAATTCAAGGTTTGCGGCGAATGGCAGAGAGCAGTATTGCGCTGCGCTTGTGGTCCAAAGACGGCAGTAGTATTGCGAGAATACTACAATACAACGCCGCACATATTTTTTGCCGATTTTGTGCGGCGGCGCACTGCACTGCAAGCCCATCCCATCCCCATCCCAACTCATCCTAATCCGTTCTTTTTTTGTGCGCATTATGATTAGGCAAATGCCCACTACGTTTATATTTATATAGCCGTTATATGCATGCGCACACGAGAGAGGAGGACGGGGCTAGACTTGCAGGCCCTTGGCGCTTCTAGTATCCAGCTGCCAGGTCAGGCCAGAGAACAGTTCCTCTTGCGCAGCTGGCGTTTTGGACTTTGCGACAAAAACGTTTTGATTTGTTTTGTGCAATTTGTATTTGTGCTGTGTGTCAGCCTTTCCTAGGCCTGGTCTGTCTGGCATTTGCGGTAACGGCTTGGTGTCGCGCACTCACCTACTTTGGCTTCGCAGCAGAGCTGGAAGTGCCCGCAAATCGCCGCTGAGCGCATGTCCGCACTCTTTGTCGATCGACAGACACAACAGTTCGGCGCAGATGTTCCGTTGAGTGGCGATTTCGGTAACTGTAGCCTCTAGATATCGAGACATCACTTGTATTTGCTACTGCAGATACCAACACATTGTATTTGACTGCACTGCACTGCCGTTCGCTGAGTCAAGAGCCGTTATGGTACGTACTCTGTTGTCGTTCCTTCCCTTAGGCGCTGGTTTGCGAAGCCCAAGGGTATAGACTGTGCAACCGCTACTGTCAACACACTGTACAGATCTTGTTTGCGCTTCCCACACAAATGCCGTTGTGTGTGTTGAAAGAAAGCTGCGCGAGAAAACAGCAGACGAGACAGCCGATCAGGACAGAGCCGCAATTCGGATATTGGACCCCGTAAATACTGCTGCATAGCAATCGCAAGCCTCGCGATAGTATACCTCAAGTTGCTGGAATAAGCCTATTGCCGTACAGCCGGGCGACGATGCTGTCTTTGTTGTGGCCGCAACGGCCGGCAGAAGATTCCGTCGCACTTTTTTTTTTTCTTTTTCTTTTTGCGCCCAAGGGCCAAAACACAGTGTGCGCACTGTTTGACTGGTTGGCTAGCCCCAGCAGGGACCACACAAAGGCGGTATGGGTAATACCTGGTGGTAATGCCGTTGGCTGCAGTTGGGAAGGCGCAACAGAATAGTACGTACAGGAAAAAGCACACACAAAAAAAGAAGAAGATGGAAATAATAATGGGCCAGTGAACGAAGCCGTTTGGGCTGTTCCTGGTTTCTAGGGCGCATGACGCCTGTAAGTCATGGGTCTTGTAGTGGACACTGGCTGTGGACCCGCCTGGCTGGCAGCAGTTGGCGGTGTCCACTATGAGCTGTAGCGGCCCCAACAGTGCAGAAGTCGCAGTGGATGCAAGCAGCAATAATAAGTGGGCAGGCAATTGGCAGATCTAACATCCCCAGTATCCGCCGTTAGTAGCAGTGCAGTAACAGCAAGCAGACTCCTCATTTTTTTCTCCCGTCGTCCACTTCTTCTACTCACTTGCTTTGGCTCTGCGCTCTCACCATCACGCTCCCGCAACTCAGAAGGTCATCGCAAACCACCGTCCTCGGTTCTTGGTAAGTGAATCCGCCATCTGATCCATTGGCGATTGTGCCATTGCGGGCTTTTCATTGCTGCGATTCCTGTTGGCTTCGCCGCTGCCACCCGCTCGCTCTCGCCTCGCACTGCACCACTGGACTTCAGTGTAGTGTGGTGTATAGGAACGCAGGGCTGGCTGACTTGATGATAATGGCAAAGATGAGCCTGAGCTCTAGTTATGTTTTGCTTTGTCTCGCTTTGTTGGCCATTGCTTGATATCTAGACTGGTGATAGTCTCTATCCCGACTCTCGACCGTTTTCCTTTCTGCGCCCCCGATTCTTCCTTGCCTTCGCCATTCCAGCCTGGCTTCTGATGGCCATTCCGTCTACCGAACCCTCCGTTAACGCCTGCCCTGTGTTGATTGTATTAGATCGCTCCGTCGTCGTCGTCGTCTTCGACTGAACTGAACTGAACCGAACCGAACCAAACTGAATTGCTTCTTCGTTGCCAAACCCCCCTCTCAAAAAAGAAACCAAAAAAAGAACTGCCAACTTAGCTTTCCCCGTCCTCGCTGCCAGCGCTCCATTTCTCGACACGCCGCAGCGCCAATCTCCAGTCGCCGTCGCCGTCATCATCGCCGTCTCGCGGTCCGCATACATCTATACTATAGCTACACATACTCAATATCTTTATCCAGGTCACGAGCCGATTTGGACTCTGACCTGCCGTGCTTAGCCTTGCTTTGCTTTCTGGCTATCGGCCCGCCCAGCATCGTTTTCTCTCGGGGTCTGGCTTAACGCGAGCCTGGCCTCTCTCATGGAGCCTGATTGCGTGGTATCCACTACTAGCAGCGCCAATCAGCCTTTTGGGTCTTCTTCTCTGCACGCTCTAGCTCTTACGGCATCGCACCATCATCGCCGTACTTGCTCGTTTTCTCCTCCGGCCTTGTCGCAGCCGCAGGCGTACTCTCACTCGCATTCCCGCTCATACTCGCACTCTCAGAGCCTTGCCGCAAGATATTCCGTCATGGCTTCACCAGAGCTGTCGCCCACTGGCGTTGACCACGAGTCCTTGTCTAACATCGCCGCTCATCGGGCTTCGCCGCAGCGCGCGCTCTCTAAGAGTGTCGCTTTTGAGCTCCTAATGACTGAGGGTCCCCAATATCGTGCGCGCCTGCCCATGCGGGTGCAGATTTATCCCCACGATGCTACCGAGTCGATTGTGACTACCGTTAAAAACTTTTACGGCTTGTATTCTGGGTCAGCCAGTTCAAAAGGCGTGAGCTTTGAAGATGAGCAGGGAAACACTCTGATTGCTAGCTTTGAAAACTTTAAGCACAACATGGTGGTCTATGTCCGCGTAATTGAAGAGCCTGCACACTATGGCGCATACCATCATCAGCCTGGATATTATGACCCCGAAAGCTTTCCATTGCAGCCTCCTGCACGCTTGGAACCTACCGTTAACAACATGTCTCGCAGCCATTCGCCCACGTCCCGCGGCCGTCGGAGCACCTCTGTTGCTACCAATCAGTCGGCCGAAGGCCGCAAGAACGGCGGTCGCGGGCTCGTTGGTCGCGGTCATGGCCATGCTCTGGACTACGATGGTTACAGCAGCGGTGATGGGTCGTCGTCGGCCAAAAACAAGGACCAGATTGGAAACACTGAGATTAGTCTGGACAATATTGTCGAGGGTGGTCGTCGTCGCAAGGCCAAGTTTGAGAGTTCGGTGCGTATCAACACACTTGAGCAATGCCAACTAGCCTTTTTCTGGCTTTAGTTATTGGTAAAGCATATTCAACTAACCCTTTTTTTATCAGGAACTTCCTCTATTCGCGCCGCCGCAGATGCCTGCCGCGCCGTCAAACTCTTCCATGTCGCCCACACGACGGGTTGAATCACACCGGAATTCAATTTCGTTTTCGACGGGCAGCCAAAATCCGCTTGCGAACCCCCGCCCTCTACAATCGCCGCAGAGCTACGGATACGGTCAAAACTACTATGGTACTCCTATGACGGATACCCGCCAGCCACACCAGCCCTTGTATGCCCACCACACCACTCCCAATGGTATGGTTCCGACGCCTGACCCCACTGTCGGTAGTTGTATCTCGGACGAAGATAAGGATGTCGCCATTCAGCTGATGCGCCTTGGTGATATTTCCAATGTTTCCAACGTGTCTAATGCACGCACATCGGCCTCGACTCAGGATGACACCTTTAGCGGCCGGGCTGAAGGCCTGTCCTCTGCAGGCGCCACCAGTGATTACGAGAGCGATGGCGGCAGCGGCCACCCGCCTGTCCGTCGCCAGCGTCTCGACGAAGACGGCTCAAGCAAGCCGACGGGCTTTTACGAGGTGGAATTGCCCGCCTCTAATGATGATGACAGCGGCGTTTTGCCTAATCAGGTGTCCAATATGCCGTCGCCAGCCAAGCGCGGGCACCGGCGGCCTTGCCCAAGCCCAAGGCCATGGCTGCGCCTAAGGTAAAAGGTATTCCCAAGGCTCCCAAGACATCCAAAGCTGTTGGGACGGCTACTGCCAAGCCTAAAAAGGCGCTGAGCGTTACTGCCTCACCGTCTGTGGCTATGTCGGGTATCCAAATGTCGCCGTCTTCGCTGCCGCCATCGCGCAAGCAGTCCATCTCATCTCTTGGCGGGCTGCAGCCCGGTGGTGGCGAAGATGAACAGCCGGATCTGTCGACCAAGCCGCGCTGCCAGCGCTGTCGCAAGAGCAAAAAGATGCGACCGCCAGCGGCCGTGTGGCCGGTGTCGCGACGCCGGGCTGTCAGCCGACCAGTGTATCAGTGAGGACGAGGGCAACGGTCGCAAGGGCCGATATGGACGCCACATGGGGGTTCCCATTAAGAAGGATGAAACCCCCGCGCCTGCTATCGCTGCTCCCGTTCAAACGCCAGTTCCCGTCCCAACATCGGGCATGTCGAGTACGTCTAGCGCCACCGCGATGACGCCGGCTAGTATTGGGCTGTTGCCGCCGGCGTCGATTTCGCCGTCACTTTCAGCGCCAGCATCGTCGGACAAGAGCAAGAAGCGCAAGCGGTAGTCGTCGCATCTGTTTCGCTTTTTCTTCTTTTATGCGGACCATGTTTTTCCTTTCTTCTTGCTCTGCGGTCTCTTTTCCTCGTGGTGTCTATGCTTTGTCTTTTTTCTCTTGACCACTATTTTGGGTCGCTGTGCGCGACACTGTCTGGTCAAGGATGTTGCTGTATATATACATGTGTGCCGAGACTTTCAGTGTTCGCTGCCCGTACTCTCTCATATGACACGCACCGCCTGTTGCCAACAGCTACTACAATGTCTGAGCGAGCTTGTTTGCCCATCAATCAACCAACTGCCATAAAAAGCTTGTACTATTGGCAACCCGGTCGCTTATGCACCGTCGCGCGCACTCGGCACCTCGGGGGTCCTGTTTATGATGACTTTCCTATCGCCTTTCTACGTCTTTTTCTTTTTATTCTTTTATCTTTGTCCCTTTATTGGTTATCTCTTGTACGCTTTGTTTACCTTCCTCATCGCGCGCTTCCCCCTACCTTTTTTCTTTTCCGTTTATTTTATTCCGGCTTCTTCGACACCTTTGTTTCTGTTACATGTCACCTCCCTTTCTTTTCCCTCTTGACCATGGCGCTGGCCTTCGTCAGCGTTTTTCTTTCTGTTCTTCTTGGTTGCTGCTCCTTTTCCTTTATTTTACACTCACTCATAAATCAACGCGTTTAACGGCTTTGCTTTTCTTTTTCTCTGTTTATTTGCGATACTATCTTTTTTGGTACCCTCTTCTTTGCACGACTATTTACACATGATTACTACTACTGCAACAAAACACACTCCCCTTTATTGTTCCCCCCTTACATTAAATGAAAGTATGATACGCAACGTTGATTACTTTCGAATACCCCCTTCCCTTCCCCCCAAATGCTTCATGCTATCCCAAGTTTTCTTCGGTTATCACTGGCCCTTTTTGTTCTTTACACGAGTCATTGTTGGCGGATCGGTATACTATTCTTTGCCATTATCTGGCACACAGACTTCCGGTTGTTTTATTAGTTTTTCAACTATTTATCATGCTTGTATCTGTCTTTTGTCTTTGACTTTTATTGGACTTGGATGATGATGGAAACAGCTGGCAGACTTGGGCGGCCGGGGACATAAAATGGAAACTGGAGATGGAAATATAAAAAGGCAAGATTATTATTTGTAGAAAGATGTATTGCTTTCTAGGTATATGACACGGGTTATTTTTTTTTTTAAGTTCAAGTTCTGCTTACTCTCGTTTGCTGTTGGTGCTGCATAAAATTTTCATTCTCTGGGTTAGAGATGGCTGTATATTTTCAGTCTTGAACAAAACGAATACATATACGGTTACGGTTACAAACAACTTTTTAGTTCATCACTTTCATGCATGCATTGGGCAAAAGATGGCTTTGTGCATAGTAAAGCTAGGCTGTGAAAAATACAGAAAAACAAAGGATTAGCCTGTTTGCTCATGCGGCCTATTTGTCTGTTGCTCAACCAACTTAGGCAGCTTAATGAAATGATCCAACAGGCTATGAAGTGGTGCGATTTATCAAGTCTTGAGATATGTCGTGTGTGTAGGGCTGTCAAAAGCCATTCAAATGCTGGGTCAAAGACGTGTCGTTGAACCTGTCCCCATAAAAAC
>JACYXV010000015.1:19379-32314 GCA_016859225.1 Thielaviopsis cerberus | reverse complement strand
TGGGGGGTTTGTAGGTCTACAGATAAAATGTAAACATTAGCGACATGTCGTGAGATCTTTCAAGATATCTTCGTGCTATAAGCGCAGTATATTCTGGCATCGCAACTGACAGGAGGTTTGTGTGGCTTTTTCGTCTCGTGCCATATCGTGGGTATATAGATTTGCGCATTCCAGCGTAGTAGAAATATAAAACTTACCCCATTTGAGGAGTGGGCGCCTGTTGTTGCTGGTGTTGAGGTTGCGGCTGCGACGGTTGCGCATGAGCTTGCTGCTGTACCTGTTGTGATTGTTGCAGCTGTTGTTGAGCTTGCGCTTGGGGGCTTTGCGGCTGAGATGCCGGGTTAGCGGCTAGAGCCGAAATTCCAGGAAGCGGGTGAACTTGAGTTGCCGCTGTGGTTGTGACATTGTCGGGGCGATGAATCGCATCGCTCGCGGGCGAAACGAGATGAGTCGATGAATGGGAAAGAGAAAGCACTTGAGCAGCATTGTCTGCTTTGCTTGCGCCGAGCGTGGTGTCATCCATTTTGGTAGTCGTGCTTCGATGAGTTGACTGTATATTTACGCGAATCGGATGCGACTTGCTGAAGAATCGGATGAATGAAGTAAAACGCGTTAAAACCTCAGTATGTTGAGCACATGAGTATAAATTCCCAGAAGCAGGGTTCTGCAGTTGGAAGGAAAAATAAATAAAAAGTAGTTTTGCTGTCGATGATGAACTGGAAGTTTTGAGTTACGCGATAGCTTCTTCTTTTCAGCAACAAAATTGATGGAGTTGGAAGTTTTCAAGAGCATTGGTTCATTGGACGTAATCAAAATTATGCAAGAAGACTTTGGAGAATAGCGGGCTAATGGGTTGACTTTTGGCCAAATGGATCCGTTATAGAAATGACACAAAGTACCTATCGAGACGAAGCAAGGGAGCAAGATTACACTGAAGAGGAAAAAAAAAAAGCTAAGTGGGCTGCACCGATAAGAAAAGATAACCTCAGCCTTGTAAAGCTTTACATTAGGGTTAAGATACGATAGCAGGTAGGAGTCTAGAATGTTCACAGTCTAGAGTGTGTACCTAAATGCGCATAAATGTACATGCTTTGCCGAGTAAAGCCCATAAAACTGAGCTTGGTTGATTAGCGGGAACTATGTATTACGGTATATGTACACTAAACACATTAACCAATATGCATGTATCGAGAGTATCGCTATAGACAAGTTGCCCCTCTTTCAGAGGAGCTATCCACTTTGACACTTGCGAGGAGAAAGAACGATTTGGAAAAAGCATCAAATCAATGGCAAGATTTTATTTACGGCAGGCGGTGAGTATAGACGTCATAGAACACGCCACGAAATATCCTACAAGAGGGTTTGCGTGGGTATGATGATATGCCGTGTGTACATGTCAACTTGTTATTAGTCGCGTTGGATAGAGCTACCTACACACACAGAAAATAGCAGAGTGACAGGCTTTTACTATACTTTTGGGTGACTATTTGGCGAAGCTACAGCACTGACAGGACAAGGAGGCGGAGAAGGGCCATCTCGGCGATGTAGACCATTAATCAAACGATACACATGTTTTCCGTGCTGATCCTGCAACTGCCAACTCGATTATTCTTCGTCCTCCTCTCGCGATAGAAACATTGAGTGAGACTACTGTGAGCCCATTCTGTAGCCATTTAGTAGGATAAAACGTGTGTTGTCAAATCTGCACGATGCAGTCATGGCCTTGCTTTGGCAGGATAGGCTAAGTGCGTTTGTTTCTCATTCGAGTCCTCGAAATGGAAATGATAAACTAATGCGAGGTTGGTCGACTGTGTTTATACACTTATAATCGTGCAGCTTTTTATTTTTATTGCTCAGTTTTTGCTGTCGCCATTGCCGCTGCCATTGTCATTACCAGCTGTGATCAATGGTCAAGGCTGGAGTTGAACCAGCTCGCGTCCAAACAAGAGGAAGAAAGCTGTCCAATGATATTCAGAAACAAAAATATTTCCTTGTCCTCTGTAGCTTTCAGGTTGATCCCTTATTTAGGTCTTGTCTGCTCCATTCTTTCATTCATGTGTTTTTCCCAAAGTGCGATTTTGATTTGATTTGATTAATTCTTTTATGTGAATTTTTTTTTCTTCTAATTCAAAGCTCTCCGCTCCTTCTTTTCTACTTCTCCTTGCTTAGTTGCCCAACTTCTTTCCTTAAACTTTCCTTTCTACATCCACCCAACGCATCGCATCTGCACATCGTTTCTTGTTCCTCTGTGTCTTCTTTTATTTATTTCTACTCATTTACGACTTTTAATATCCTTTTCATTCAATATGTTCAACTGGGCTAAGCAGCAGTACGTACCATATCCTTTCTTACCACACGCATAGTTCAACCGTCATTCTATCCCCTCTATCCTTTATCCATCCCTAAGGATTTAGGTGCGCTTCTAAAGATCGTGACATGATCTTGACGTGAATGCAAAGCTTCGCATCTTCAAGATACCCCTGGTAGACTCTGTGAACCGGATCCAAGATGCATCCAAATTTAGTCATGTTTCTAGCTAACATTGCCTCTCTTCTACAGGTTGGCCAACGTCGCCGGCACTCAGGAGCCCATCCATGGCGCTGGCGCTTTCCACTCCGTTGCTAAACAAGCCGAAGAAACCCCCTACACCGAACTCTCACGCGATGGTTTCAAGTGGAAAGAGGTCGACGGCAACTTTGTGCAGACCCAAACCTTCTACTACACTGCCGACAATGGCAAGATGGGCATGTGCCAAGTCATCTACAGCAACGTAACGTATGCTCATTACAAATCTCAATTCTCTGAAACATTCCCCAATATACATTTTACTCGCATTGCAGTAACGAGCCCATCTTCGATGCTTAGTCTCACCCCGCTTTGTCTTTTCTTCCACGGTCTTTTTTACACAAGTCTTGTAACAAAGGCTGAGACCTTTGAACATGGCCTTGTAGCCTGTACAACACTTTGACATACATTAAGAAATTTGCTGACATTAAATTTGATTCTTGTACAGCGGACTGCGTGCTACTTGCCAGTTCAACTCAAAGGTTTTCTCTTCCGACCCTTCCAAGCCCCACGTTTGGTGCTCCGATCAGATCCAAAACCCCGAGTTTAGTGAAGACTATGTTTCCTTTTACGGCGACGGCTGCGCAGTTGAGATGTCCGAGGACGGCAACACCTGGACAATTAAGAGCATGGTTAACGAGGCCTGCCTTGTTAACCTGACAATCACCCGCGAGTGCCCTGGCTACCAGGTTGGCAAGGATGGATACTCGACCTACGGTACCGACCCCGCCAACCCTTGGGGCTCCATGCGCCACGCCTTTTGGCCTCGTTGCAAGGTCGAGGGTACCTGTACTACCTCAGAGGGTGTGGTTGACTTCAAGGGACGTGCCTTTTACGTCTATGCTCTCCAGGGAATGAAGCCTCACCACGCAGCTGCCCGCTGGAACTTCCTGAGCTTCCAAGGCCCTACATACTCTGCTAACATCATGGAGTTTACTACTCCTGCTTCCTATGACTTTTCAAAGGTCTGCATTGGTGCCATTGTCAAGGACGGCGAGATTATTACTGCTGGCCCAATCGCTACCTGCGAGCATACCAAGACCATCAAAGATGAAATTACTGAGTGGGATGCTCCCGATCATATGAAGTTCACTTGGGAGGGCAAGACGAAGGACGGAAAGACTGTCTCAGCCTCCATGAACGGCAAGTTTGACAAAGTTGACTGTGTCGATGTCATGGCCGAGGTTCCGACTTTTGTCAAGAAGGTTGTCTCTGGCGCTTCTGGCACAAAGCCTTACATTTACCAGGTATGTCTTTTGCCTATCATTATTTGCAATACTATTTGTATAGTTCTCTAACCTCGTTCTCGGGATAGTTTTCTACTGAGCAGTCAAAGACTCCCTTGAAGCTCAAGATTAGCGACGAAGAGATTTCAGAGGATGGTATCTGCTTTGCCGAAGCTTCATTTGTTTCCTAAGCACAACGCCCCATTGCGCCCATAAACCATGCTGTCATTTCATGTTGCTGAAATGACGGTACATCTGGGGCCTAATACTCGACACAAATATGCGGGTTCAGCGTGCCTGGCTACTGTGTGGCTTACTCGTGAACTTGCTTGTACCATTAACCAACAATGCATAGGTTTGCGAATGCAAGTTTACCAGTGCACACCCAAGTGGTATCTGCTGGCCTATATCCGTATACCTGTTTACTCGATATATCTAGGGCTACATCACTGTGTACTGCCCGTGCCTGGCCGCACTATTAAGTAGCAATCAGCTACCTTTCATGCCTTACAACTCTCTAATACCCTTATTACCTTATATGTTTTATCAAGCACATTCATACACTTCATATCCACTAATTTCATAGTCCTATGCGACTAAGCTGGTCTTTTAATGCCCTAACGATTTATTGTTGATATCTTATATATTTTTCTTGGCAAAGCTTTTGTGAAATGTCTACATTACTTTTTGTTATTTTTGTGTTTGTGATAAGTAGAAATTTACGGAATGTGTTGTATACATCCACATAAACACTTGAATTTGGTTCCTTTTTTTAGACATTTATTTACAGTCTGAGTAATGGCAAAACTATTCTTGAAAAATGGGAAGCTCATCGTGAGAATAAAAAAAAGGCGAGAAATGAATAGAAACATCATATCATCATGAGCATAAAACATTGCCACGTGCTAACTCAAGATTTACTCGTGCTAGACATTTGTACCTGCATAAATGACTCCACAGCCCATTACGGTGACAAGAGTCCCCTGCAACACATGTTTGTACAAGACAAAATTACTCCTTGATGATATCCGAGTTCAGGTGTGTTCTTGAGTTTTTAGACGGCCATCAAATTTCTGGTTTATAGATCTTACCTAGATTTGAATTGAGGGTATGAGTAACACCTTAGATTGAGCTCTATTTTAACGAGCCTGTTGGGAATGAAGTAAAGATGAGAAAAGCTGAACAAAATGTTTGGAAGAAAGGACACTTAAGTTAGTGAAGACGTTGTAAATAAAGTTTGAGCAACCAGATAAGTTATATCATGTCTTTCAGTTCAGAAGAAGCTAAATAGGAATGAGTTTGTGTGACAGCAAAAATAGCTTTTGACCAGGATAGCGCCCAGCCCTGTAGAACCTTTTTTTGTGGCAATCAAAGTAGCTACATTTGACATTTGGGCTAAGTAAATTTACTCTGGGTATTGGGTTAAAGCTTAAGATACAGAGAACTTTCTATATTCAAGTAGTAGTACCATCGCCACAACTTTAACGCGCGGCTCGAACATAGAAGGTCCCCATGAATAGAAGAAAATGTACTCACAAAAGGAGGATGACATGAGAACGAAAATGAAGGTGTGGTATAAAGAAAACAAAGGAAACGACCAACTTCTTCCGCAGCGTGCGATAGATTAAAACTGAAATCATGTCTTGAATGACAAACGACAAGCGACACGTAGAGCCACACACCTCTATAGATTTGGAGCAGGTGTCGAAGACCGTTGTTAGAAATAGTCGACAATACGGTGCATCTCATCCAGACCTAGCGGATTATTACCTATGTACTATTGACATAATTTGGATGTACTTGTATTCTCGAGATGAAACTCTGATGAGATCTTCGCAATATTAATCCCACCACAATGTGAAAATCGGTAGTAGTGAGAAATTAAAGACCATATTCGCATCAGTAGTGATAAAGCCAAATGTAATAGCCAATAGAGTATTGTAGATTTTCGGTTTCAAGCTAGCCCATTGAACCTCAGAGTATGTCTCGTCGTCATAACAAAAGTAGTGATGGCTGTGAACCTAGTACCGGAATCCGTGATACCAAGCCTTCTGGCTGCATAACTATCATAGGAGATATCCTGACGCGCCGTAGCTAGCGGTGAAAGAGGCGAGCAGTGTGAGCTACAGCACGAGGACGGATAAAGGGAAAAATAATGGCCTGTTAGTAAGTATATGGGGTTTCTAGAAAGAAAGGTGGAGGAATGTGGAACTAGTATTAACCACAAAGTTTATGACTTGGTTGGGGTATAATCCGGTACACTGCAGTTAGATTATGACATCAGACGGCATAGTTCTAGACATAGGTATATCACAAAATCTTCAAAGTTTAGAGCTGTATCCGAACTTGAGTTGTTGCCAATCGGAGCAGCCATTTGAATGATTTGTTTATAGATATAGGCTCTGGCACACAGCGCGCGCGGCTAAGTAACAAATACAGCACGCCTGGGAATTGGGATCACAGAGTTTTAGATTGAGATAGAACTGCCAATTTTAACGGCCCTGTAACTATAGGAATTGATGAGAAAACCAGAGAGATTTTGAGAGACGACCTACTCATGGGAATCAGTTTCTGCTCGTCATTACTGGAGCTCAGACTGAAACAAATATGCGATGGCTCGTGGAGAAACGCAGCCATTTTGCTTTGATGGTTGGCAGAGATATTCTGGCGATTAATTAGAGAACTGTTATCTTCTTCTTTTCCATCGTACGTGGGATAGTAGTCGTAACCTCTGCCATCTAGAGGAGAAAGCACTGTATAACTATCTATTCGATTTGTTGGCCAAAGACGAATTCTCATGATTAATGCTATAGCTGGTTTCTTACCTTGATCGACACCAACATCTTACTCGCGATGGAGTTATTTAAAAAACGGAGGCGTTGCCATGCTAGACGCAAAGCTGACTTAGCCATCGGCGAAGGACGATAGTCGATGAAATGGTTTTAGGCGGTGATAGCATTTTGATGGTAGATAGCCGTAGGTGTTAACGACGCATCTTTGACCAAGCATGAATAAATAACGTCACTATAAACAAAACTCAAGAATCAAGTTGTTAGTGTTCTTATTCATCATTTCTTGAATATAGCAGTTTGTTCCCATGAAATGCATAATTGGAGTTCCGCTGAAACATCTTGAAATTCTTTTGGCAATTTACAAAAATAGGGTAGCGAAAGATTCGGCATTGCTCAAATAGAAAAAAAAAAGAAGCTTACCATCCACAGACATGTTCCGGGCTATAGAAATGTACTAAATAAGAGACACGTATGTGCACGAGATGAAGTGCTAGAATGAGATGGAAAGGTCACTCATCAAGATGATCTAGCAATATACATATATACTTGGTTTTGGAATTGTCGTTAGCTTAGTTCTCAACTTTCGAGCCACCCTTCAAGTGATGATAAATAAGCAGATAACAAGAAGATGGGCTGACATTTCATTCCAATTGCTTGTAGGCTCCAAGGCAGAGGTAGGTAGAGTATCTCGAAACTGACTCTAGAAAATACTGCCAACAGTTATAATGTCAAACTTCCAAAGCCGCATGCCTAGCTTTCAAAAGTTTTTGGACATCGTCAAGTGTCACAACTCCTTTAGCTAGCTCAGGAACGTCTGACTGTAGTTGCTGTAAAATTCCCTCAACGCTCGACAGAGAACAGGCCAAGAAACCAAGGCACTCCCGGTCAACATCAAAGACCTCCCACCACTCCTGCGTAGGCATCTTCGCACCAACATCGCGAGCTGAAAGGTACATGGCTGCAACAGCAAGCTCGTTAGGCTGATGCGTCAAGTACAAGAGTTGGGGCGATAGCAGTGCCGCGTTGAGGTACTTGATGGCACGCAAAGTTATTTCGGAGCGAGAGAAGCCGAAAAAGTCCACGCCCTGGAAATACGAAATAGCTAGAGAATATGGCAGGGAAACATGAAAATCAAATGATAGTATGTAGAAAACGTGACTTTCGATTTGAGCGAGCAGTTTCTCAAAGTCAACACGAGAGGAGAAGAGTTCCTGAATTTTTTCAGGGTCAAGCGGCGCGGGAGGTTCAGATGTACGAAACGTCGACATGGGCGACTGTAAATATGAGTACACAGCGCAGACCTTAGATGAACTAACCGCTTCGGCGCTCTGTTTCATGACAGAATAAATTACGGCCGCTGAAATCATCTAGAAGCATGTTAGGGATCAGCTTTAAAATCTTGTCAGAACAGATAAACTTACACTGTACTCAAAGTCGATTGAAGGCACTGCAATCAAGTACCGAGCAAGAACAACGCAGGCCCGAGCGATGACTTCCTGCGGCTGTTCTAGCAGAACACCAGCTGCTTGAGTCAAGCATTGAGTTGCCACGAAGACGGCATCAAAGATATCTGGGGGCAAGCCGAGGCGCTCTGAGCGCGTCGCTAGCTGCTCAACAGTGGCTAGAGGGTTTGCAAGGGGCGCCATATGATTGTTGTTTTGGTTTGTTGGGTTGAATTGGTTGTTTTGGCAATCGTGAATGGCGAATCGGAAAAAAAAAAGACGGAAAATTTGAATACCGGTTTTCTTTCTATGGGGAAACACAACCTAAGGTCGCCAGTTTGGTAAGTACAAGATATATGGTGTGGATTAAAGGCTGCTCATTGCATTTACAACCCTTATAACCCTTGTAGTATCATGATCGTAATTTTAAGAATAAAAAGTACTAAGGTAATGTAATATTAATGGTATGCAATGGTGACTTTATACAAGCTTTTGCTTTCAATTACGTGCATAGTATTTGTTTTGCATATCAACAGTGACATTATCAGCGTTTTCGGGCTTCTGTTTGTCCATCCAAAACTTAGGTCTGTCCTGCAAAATTTCATCGGCCCATGTCTTCATCTCCGGAAGCTGAATTTTGGTTGTGACATAGGTAAAGTCCTCCAGATTGATTTGGCCATTGGCTCTCGACTCGTACTCAACCATTTGGAGAAGCATCTCCAGCTTGTCTAGATCCTGGACAAAAAGACTCTCCAGGGTAACTCCATCTTCGTGTTCATGCCAGATGCTCTTCAGTTGTTCGCCAGTCGCGCCACATAGGAGACGACTGGAAATGTAGTCCACGGCAACAGTCTCGCGGCGTTTCTTCTCCACCTTGGAGACAAGGTCGGCGGGTGTAATGTCACCAACGACAGACTCAGCGACGTCATGAATGAGACACAATTTTATACACTTGTTGACGTCGAGGCCTTGAGAAATGAGTGTCAACGGGGGGCACATGGCCATCATGGCCATACGATACATGTGGTCGGCAATGGATTCGCCCCTGTAGGTTGTTAGTCTTTTAGAATGTCCATTACAGGGTCAAATGTGGTGTGTTGTACCGAAGAATTCCATGACGCCTCCAGCCCTCGCGTTTGACAATTTTCAAACGCTCAAGAAGATGAAAATACTCGACAGGAGAAGATTCTGCTCTATCTTCTTTGGGCTTGGCAATAGGGCTAACAGCGAAAGCTTGGCCAACGGTCCAATTCTGGAGAACCTTTGGGATAGTGATGTCAGAGGGATCTATGTTGCAAGAATTTTAAGGTACTTTTCACGATGCTGAAAACAATGTTGGTAGTATACCCATTGGTGAAGGTGTGTTTGTTGGCAATGTTCACAAGTAGAAACTTTGAACAAGAAGAACAACAAACCAAAATAAAGCAAATTGACGCATGTTTAGTCAACGGTGGGGTCCGCAAAGCAGCCTTCTCAAATTGCTGCCCTAAATTTCAAAAAAAAAAAGAAAATTCTCGGATGTGTATTTGTAGCCATCTTTATTCATAATCTTTATATCCCATTGCTGCCTCCCACCAGGGCCCTATTCCGCGCATTTCCATCTGTCTGCTAAACTCTGAGATTGCAGCAACTTCGTGAAACCCTGATTTAAGCTGGATTGACACAGCATCTGAATCCAACTCAATTGTTGCCTCCATTGGCTTACGCACGCAACGAAAGTCCTTGTATCGAAGTCCGTGAACAAAATCAACCCATGCCGTGACGCTTTGTTGCGTTTCGCTCTCAACGTACATTAAGCCTGGAGAGCCACCGGATCTAAGCAGAACAAAGGAAATAGCATTGGCTTCGGTGGCGTGCCGAATCCGATTAACTTTCTTGCGAGATGTGATGTGATGAGTGCGGATAAAGGCATTGAAGACTCTCTTCATTTTGGCAATAGACGGTTCACCGCTTGAGTAATGAGAGGCTAGCTTGCAGACTTATTTAGTATTTTGGCGTTTTGACATTGGAATTTGTACAAACCACGTGACTCAAATTCCGCCATTAGGGTTATATAATTTCGGAACTCAAGCTAAAGTTCATTTGACATCGTGGTTATCAACGACAACGTGTCGTATGCGACAACATGTCACTAGACATTTTATTATCAGATTGCTTACTTGCAACAACTCAAATCTCAACAGAGCTTCAAGCTGCTCTAAAAACACCAGATATTCTTCTTTCGTCGTCTTGCCCATCAGATCTTCGTGGCTGTGATTATCCCACGCTACAGCTTCTAAAAAGACAAGCAAACGTCATTACCCAGATCCACCAAACCAGACTACCCGATGCCAGTATTATCAAACAGAATGGCCTTGTTCATACCCGCCTTCACGATCTTCTCGAGATTGCTGTTTCCCAGTTCTATGCAGCACCATTCTCATCTGTACCAGATGGCTGGCGAAGAGTCTATGCAGACACTCGTATTTTGATGTTTCACCTCAAACTTCTAGAGAGCTTTATAGTCTCTAGTAAAGAGAGATCGTTTGCAGGATCCTCGACGAAGAGTCTCGGCCCCGAAGCTGAGAAAGAGGTTGATGAGCTTGTCGAGGTGCTTGACATGGCAATCATCATTTCTGGAGGCAATCCAGCTCAGGCTAGAGACAAGAGATGGATGAATAGGATGCTGGAACTTCTTCAGAATGCAACACATGAGTTCCTGCAGGAAGAAATAAATGAAACGCATCAACGCCCGAACAAACGCACGAAAACCGAAAGCGGCCGTCTACACCACAAACAAGAAGACGACTGGAGCTCATGCCCTAATTTTTCGTCGGCCGAGCCATTCACCCCGCCTGTGTCAAACCCCATGCCTCGGCTTGCAGGATATTCCAGCATCGCCTTCCAAACTTATTTGTCAACTTGCCCTCCCGATGATCTGTGCCCCGTGATATTTACAGATCTGGTCGATCACTGGCCAGCATTGACGTCACATCCGTGGTGCAAGCCTGCTTATCTATTACAGTCTACATTTGAAGGCCGACGCCTTGTTCCTGTAGAAGTTGGTCGAAGCTATGTTGACACTGACTGGGGTCAGAAACTCATTCCATTCAAGGCATTTCTATCTGAATACGTTGACAAAAGCTTTGCCAATGGCATTGATACACAAGCTGAGAGACGCGGATACCTTGCCCAACACGACCTTCTCAGTCAGATACCCTCGCTGAGGGAGGACATAGCCATCCCAGACTTATGTTGGACTGAGCCCCCGTCGATTATGCTTGCTGAATCTCAGTCGCCGCCAGAACACTCGGATCCGCAGCTAAATGCCTGGTTTGGACCGGCAGGAACAATAACTCCACTCCACACTGATAGTACACACAACATCCTCGTGCAGGTTGTCGGGCGCAAGTATGTGAGACTGTATCACCCCAGGTTTGGTGCCGTGTTACAGCCAAGACAGGCTGAAAACGGGATTGACATGTCGAATACAGCGAGCATAGATGTTGGTGTCGAGGAAGGCTGGGATAGCACTGTGGATGAAGGGAGTAACATCTGTGAAGATAGAGAGATTGCCGGAGTCAGGTCGTGCGCATTCAAGGAGGCTGAGTATTGGGATTGTATATTGGAACCAGGGCAAAGCTTGTACATTCCATATGGATGGTGGCACTATGTGCGGAGCCTCAGTGTAAGCTTCAGCGTCTCATTCTGGTGGACATAGGACATGGCCACAAAATAGATAGTATTGCGTATAACGAATGGTTAACAAAAAACTATGAAGATAGCTGCATCTACTCACTGTTTTGCCTAAGTTGCACACCTGTTGCTCATACGCCACTTGCTTAACTAGGCTAGAGAAACGCAAACTTGAAGTCAAGACAAAAACAGCAAAAGCGTACCCCAAACCCTCCAAACAAAAATGACAAAAGTTTTCAAATAATCCTGCTTGCTGCTTCTATGTTGTCCTGAGTGGTAGTAGCTGGAGCTGGAGCTGGAGCTGGAGCCCGCCGTGCCTTGGCCGACTCTTTCAAAGATTCCCACTGTTCAATGTACTTGCGCAATTTCTTTTGCAACTTTTCGTTGTCCTTTTCCAAGACTGTCATGCGCTTTTGCGCATCGCCAAGCTTCTGTTCTAGCTCAGTATTAACACGCTTGAGGTTGTCTTCGGCATAAGGTCCAACGTAAGATGGTGATGGAACGCGCAGACTGCTACTACTGACTTCGATCGGGGACTTTGGGCGCATTATTCGGCTTTCTGTTAGATTCTGAGCGCTGGCCTCAAACAGCTGTAGCCGCTTTTGTAGAGTGCTGACAACGTTGTTGAGCTTTTCGTTCTGACGCCTCAACTCATCCACTACTAACTGCAAGTCGCTATCGTCGGACCTGTGGCGTGATGAGCGCATCCTATACTGCGATTCTAGACCCTCACTAGCATCAATAAAATCTACCTCGGCATCGTCGCCAGTAGGTACTGAGTTTCCACCGTGCTGTGAAGCAGTTAGACGTCTCTTTTCTTTGTCGGCATAACTAAGTATGTTGGCATATGATACGGTATGGCCGCTTGGCGGGACCACGTAGAAGGATTCGTTGACAGGAAGCCCTTGCATGGCACGTATAGTTGCACCGGAGTAGAGTTTACCCAAATCGGGATAGCTTGAGCTTGGTTCGGTATTGCGTTGAGGTTTCACAGGCATTGTGGATGAACGGCCATGGTTGCGTGTGATGGGCTCTGGGATGGACAGAGGCGGTGCTGACGCAGCCAACTCTTCGGACACGAGAGGAAGTCCTGCAAATGCCAAGGGAGACGAAATACGATTAATGATCGACCCAAAGGCATTATAAAACCGTGAATACCCATCCTCGCCTCGTGTACTGGTAGAGGAGTTGGAGCCAGGGCCTCTTCTGTCATGCGATTGTTGGCTAGAATTTTT
>JACYXV010000015.1:0-12423 GCA_016859225.1 Thielaviopsis cerberus | reverse complement strand
AAGATCGTCAAGCAGCATCTTGTGGAGTCTGAATAGATATATGGTGTGAGTAAAAATGGGTATATATCAAAGAGTATCTATGTGCAAACTCACCTCACATCGTCTCGAATCGTCGTTAGAGGGAACTCGGGCCCATAGTGGCCCTTGTTAATGTCGTTGTCCTTACTAGTGACTGGGCTAGCCGTTCCATAGGGGCTACCCAAGCTGTTCATACAAATGATAAAGAAACGCGACGTGTCGAACGCTCTTCCTGGGCCACCTAACAGAGGGCCCCACCAGTCGCTAACATCAGCGCTTCCGGTCAAAGCATGACAGATTACCATAGCGTTGTCACCATTAGGCGAGAGTGTGCCCCGAGTGGTGTACGCAACCGGGACATTCTTGAGAGTAACGCCAGACTCAAGTGTAAACTCAGGGATGATAGCAATTTGCTGATCTGGAATCAAGGCAGCAAACGGGTTTTCAGGCTGCGATTGTATTCTGGCTTGGAAGTATTCAGTAACTGTTCAATTGGTGTCATACAAGAGGGTATGTAGAGTGGGCTTCATGTTATATGTTATAGGGTGAGTCTGTTTATACGAGGACCATTGCGCTGTACAGCGAGGTTTTCCCTTGATACATTCATTTGACTTTAACTAATTGATGAAGTTTCAAACTAGTTGTTTCGTGATGTTTGCATAGAAAATGGAATGAATGTGTTAATGCAATCGACGAAAGTACTGACCATATTTTTGAGTTTCAGAAGCCTTCATGGCCGAGAAAATAGATGCCGACATCAAGACGTCAAGCGCGCAAGCAAATATTGTATAATATAACCTGTAAATGCACTGGGTACAATGCGATGATTGCTGTCAAAGACGAAAACACATATATATGTTAATATATGGCGTAATCGATACGTTAAACCAAAGTTTCAGCAATTGAAAGAGAAAGTAATAAGACAAAAGACATTTAATCCATTCCCAAAAAAATCCATAGGTGCATATCCTCCCTTTTAACAAGTTAAGCTTAGAATATCGATGACTCTCACGGCTACAATCACAAGGGGAGGCCCACTATACTACTAAAACTGACAAATCAGCGTTCTCTTTGGTGGCATCAACTGAGCCCGCATATTGGCTGTACTTTAGCAATACGACTAAATTGAATTTGGGCATTTCTTTTGCGTGGGGCTTAGTTCCAATGCTAGAATAGCATAGGCAGGAATAATAAAAAAATTTGCAAATGTACATACATAACCATACAAATGCATGAAGAGGCTGCAAGAGAAACGGAAAGTATGTGACAGGAGCACGGCTCTTACTTTGTGTGACCATACATTGAAGGTATTCCAGAATTCATTCTACAATTAAATTCTCCTTGAGGCACGAGTATTCGCCAATTTCAAAGATTCTATATTCACTTTGCGATATCGAAAACGGAATGCAACATACCCATAGTTACATATGCATGCGATGATGGTATCTCTGAGTTTTTTGCCACTGGTGTTCGACCAAAAATGTCCCTAGGGTTAAACTTTTTTTGTCGTGAGACTTAAACCCATATTTAATTAGTGGGGTCTTGCTTAGTCAAATAACGAGCCTCGCGTCGCGCAGTCAAGGGACAATAGCATTTCTGCATCAACTTTTTCTTCACTCTGCGCATCTTGTGCTTTTCGATGCAAACCCCAGTTTTACTGGATTTCCTTCATCGTCTATCAGGCCTGTCGTAGTTGACCGGCAGCTTGACAGCCTCTTGTTTATCTTTTTTATTCACTGTCAATGAGAAACTTGCGTACGTCGCGCCTGCTTCTTTTCCCACGTCGATAAATTGATACCGACGATATCTGCCTTTGCAATCTCGAACGAGCGCTGCCTAACCGATCCGGTAATGTTCCCCGGAATGCCTCAATTATAGTTATTTACATATCGATCTTTCATCAATTCACCACCGAAAACAATCACTCTTTCATGCACCTTCGCCATTCGTTTCTTTTTTCTGCTTGTTCCATACGTTTTCTAATACATCCTTGACGTCGAAGCTTATGATTGTTTCGCCGCTCTAATATCACTAAGATACCAAACCTGCTGGTTACTGTTCATCGGCACCGCTGTTCACGATTTCTGTTCCACATATACCTCTTTTCTACCGAATTGTCCCGCTACATCCCAGTTGTGTGCGTAACTTGCGAGTTTATATCGTCTCCGGCTGGATCTGGGGATTATTTCTGCGCGCGACATGGCCCCCCATCAGCAACACAAACGCAAGCGCGATAGCGCTAATGACTCAGGCCGCCCATCGTCACACAAGCCATATGAGCAGCACAGTTTTCGCGATCGCGATGATATTAACGCTCGGCGCAACCGCCGACGAAACGACCGCCGTGATTCGCACGGCCGCATGGCCCAAAATGGCGTTTCGTTGAATACCGCCACATCGAACGAAAAAGAAGGGGTTTCCGCCTCACATAACGTTGCTTCTCCTGCACCGTCAGCATCTATTACGTCATCGCGACCAGTTAGCGCATCTTCCCAAATTGCGCCTCCATCGAGCGCCGGTACAGTCTTCAACTTCGGTACTACCAATGCCTCTACAAACGCGCCAGGGTTTGGCATTGCTATAAATCCCACAACACCTGCCTTCGCGACACCGACACTCTCAACCTCTACTCCCAAGGCTGTTACTGAACCTGAAACAGTCGGACCAGTTCCTTTTGTACCACTCGACGATTCGCTACATTATTTCTATATGCGTCTCAAGGACGACGCCTTGCAAGCTTGGAAGAATGGCAGTGCTGAGAGTTTTATCGCCTCCGTGACTGAACAAGTCAAGGAAGGCAACTATCGGGAGCTGACTTATTGGAGTAAAGACATCATGTGGTCAGTTCTTAGTGGTCGGTTACAACCCATTGAAGCTGGCGAGGCAATTAAGAAGATTCTCGGACCCCCGCCTCCCGATACACCTGACAACCTTTTTGCCTTTGAGCCCCACGCCCACTTCACCGACACCATGAACAACATCTTTGAGAACGACATCAGTCGATACCGCCCCCACTTTCTTCATTTTTTAAAGGCCACCGGTGTGCGCCCCAAGACACTGCGCGAGTTGTGCGACACTCGGGTGTTGATCAAGCTTGGCCTCATTCGCGACACATTTCCCAAGCTCAGCATTCGCCATGCCACCAATCAGCTTTATCGTCAAACAAATTACAATCTTTTGCGCGAAGAAACAGAAGGTTACTCGAAGTTGATGACGGAACTGTTCACCACTGGCAATTCTAGTCCACCGACTGGCAAAATGGTGCGTGATACATTTGAACGCATCAAGGCTTTGATTGGGACTTTTGATCTCGATGTTGGTCGTGTTCTTGATGTCACACTTGATGTTTTTGCTGCTATGCTAATCAAGCATTTCCACTTTTATGTGAAATTGCTTCGGTGCAGCTCGTGGTGGCCTCGAACCGATAAAATATCCGACGATGCGCTTTGTGGCGGTTTACCGAAATGGGCCCTTCCTGATTCTGAAGAGTGGACAACAACGGAAGCTGATGAGGCTATCTCTGCTGCGAGGCGTCGCAAACGAGACGAGAAGTTTTGGGAGCGTGCTCGTGAAGTACACACAGATGCTTTTTTTGAGCTGGGTGGCCGCCGCGCCGTTAACGAAAATATGCAAAGTGCATCACACAGCCAAGCTGATACAGCATCAGAGGCCGACGCTCGTCGCCTTTGGATTCATAGAACCAAAACCCTTCCTGCTCCAGGAAACCGTACCGCCGCTCAACTTTTAGGGTTTAAGCTTCGTTTCTATACTTGTGACAGCAGGGACGAAGACGATGTTCTCCCCGCTAACCTTCTTTATCTTGCGGCTCTTCTCATCAAAATTGGCTTCATTTCATTAAGTGATCTTGCCGCGCACCTGTGGCCTGATGAAACTGGTATGGATAAGCTTCACGAAGAGAAACTCAAGGAACTGGAAGAAAAGGAGCTTGCAAGCCGACCTGGAGGAGGTATGAATGCTTTAGCGATGGCCGCAGTTTTACCAGACGATGCACCAGCCTCTTCATCTCTGCCCAGTAAAGTTCGTGAGAAGACAGCTGAGGAGGCTAAGACGCCCAACGTCGAAGAGAAGACTCCCTTGCCTGATCCGTCTGAACAGAAGGTTGGCCTCTTGATATCGCTTTTGACGATTGGTGCTATTCCAGAGGCCCTATACCTGATTGGGCGTTATCCCTGGGTTCTAGAAACACATCCCGAGGTCCTAGAGCGTATCCACCGCATCTGCCACCATAGCATCAGCGAAATATACGACATGGCCAAACCTTTTGTCGATATGCCTTCTGCTACTTCTATGGCCTGTCCAGTTAGAGATGCGGTTTCAGATGACCAAAGTGGTGCCCCTAAGGGCTTTGTAAAGCTGGAAAAGAGTTACCTTCGGCGTGCTCTACGCTGGCCGTTCCCTGATACATGCGATACTAAAGACAACAGTCAATATCGTTTTTATTGGTCAGAATGGGCCGACAACGTTCCTATTTGCCGGACAGTTGACGACGTCTTCACCCTTTGTGACACATTCCTCAACCTTTCGAATGTCAATATTGGTAAGGACAACTCCCTTGTCACCAAGTTGGCCCGCATTGGCGTTTGGAGTCTAAATGTCGATTCTTCCGAATTCAACTTTGCTCGTTGGAAAGAGCTTCTTCGTCGCCTATTAGTTCCTGCATTGAGTATGACCAAGGCAAATCCCAGCATCACCAATGCTGTTTGGGAACTCCTACAGCTGTACTCCATCCAGGACCGATATACAATTTACTCCGACTGGTATGACGGCCCTATCTCCCGTCTCCCTGCTGTCCGTGCTGCCTTTTCACGCACTCGTCTTGAGACTCTCGGTACCATGAAACGTCTTTCGCTTGACAACCTGGGCCAAATGGCAAAAACACTTTCCAAAACAAGCTACTCTTCGCCTGGAATTGTTTTCAAGGTTGCTCTGGATCAAATTGAAGCTTATGCCAATCTCATCGAGGCCTTTGTTGAATGCGCCAAGTATTTCACTGAGCTGGCCTATGATGTGCTTGTTTGGTCCCTTCTTTCGTCCCTTGGCGGTGGTTCACGCTCCCGTCACCAGGAGAGCTCTGTGCTCTTGACCAGTAAATGGCTTCAAGCACTTTCGCGTTTCAGTGGCAAGGTATTCCGTCGCTTCTCTATCATGACTCCAATGCCTGTTCTGCAATACGTCAATCATCAACTGTCGCTTGGCAACAGTACCGATCTAATTATCTTAAAAGAGCTCATCACAACAATGGGCGGTATTGTACCCTCGCTTGACTTCACGGATGAGCAGATTGTTTCTATGTGCGGGTATGAAACCCTGCGCCGACAAACTCTGATCAATGGCCAGGACAAACGGTTTGATTCTGCTAAAAGCTCAAAGCGTCTTGTTCAGTCTTTGGTGGATTCGCAATTGGCCGGCGGCCTTCTTGTTAATATTGCACGTTATCGCCAAAACGCCATTTACAACCTTAGTGATAGCCAACTTCACGTCAAGTATATTTCTTCTCTCGTCGACGACTCGCACCAAATCCTAATTCAGTACCTCGACTTTCTCAACTACAACCTTCCCCGCGAGAGCTATGTGATGCTTACCCCATCTATCGGTCTACTGATGAAGAAATACAAGCTAGACGCCTCTTTGGCCTTTATGGTTGGCCGCCCCGGCCTTTCTTTCAACATCCCCAAGTCTGACTCTTCTCTCGAGTCCGATGGCGACGTAGATATGGCCGATGTTTCCAAAGTAAGAAACCTTTTCCCATTCAAGATATAAAATTTAACAAGTTCGTTTCTCAATTTAGGAATCTTCTATGTCCGTAAATGTGGTATACGAGACACTAAAGTCTTTGATTTCTGACGTTGAAGCCGCCAAAGAGCCTGAATTTTGGTCACGTATTACCCCCGAATTTTTCACTACATTTTGGGCTTTACAAATGGGCGATATTTATGTTCCTGAGAGCCGCTACGAAAAGGAGTATAGCCGTGCCGTCTCTCAGTCTAAGGAACTCACAAAAGACCGCAGTGACTTGACTCATTCTGGACTTTCGAAACGCGCTGAAAAGATGAAGGCCTTCACTGACCTTGCTTCTCAGCTCAGCTCTGAAAAGAAGCAGCACCGCCTTGCATTTACCAGGATCAAGCATGATCTCAGTGAACGAGTTAACTTCTGGTTTAGTGGTCCCATTACGGCCCCTCATGGAGCGTCTGATGCGTTAATTGAACAATGTCTTCTTCCCCGGCTGTTACTTTCGCCGGCCGATGCTGACTTTTCTTACCGCATGATTCGTTTCCTTCATGACAACAACACCGCTGGCTTCAAAACCATGTCTCTGTTGGATCGTCTCTTCAACACAAATCGCCTTCGCTCAATGCTCTTTATCTGCACGGTGCGGGAATCTGAAAACCTCGGCCGATTTCTTAGGTGCATTCTGGGTGAACTAGCAGCCTGGCATAAGAACAAGGCTACTTACGAGACGGAGGCGCTTGGTGTGCTTGCTGGCTCAAAAGACCGAGGTCTTCATGGCTTTGCATCTGTGTTCGATGAGGATGGCAAACCGACAGCGTGGATTGAACACGCGCAGTTCAAGGAACATCTCTGGGGTTGGCAGAAGAACATTTACAACTCCCTTAAAGCAGCTATGGCTAGTATGGAGTGGCTTCATATTCGCAACGGCATAACTGTTCTTAAATGTCTTCTTGATCATTTCCCCGCTGTCGATTTTATGGCTCGCCATTTTATTACCCTGCTCAACGCCATTAGCGATCGTGAGGCGGGCTCGAAGGGTTCTGAAGGTCACCGTGTCGATTTGTCCGTTGCTGCACAAACAGCTCTGTCGGAACTGCAAAGACGCAAGGGCAAGTGGGTTGTTGTCCAAAGCTTCCGTTTTAATTCTGTATGTTCACTCCTTTAAATTTGCTCCGCTGATCAAGGCCAATCATCTCTAACATTCTATAGCCGCAAACGAATGAAAGCAGCCAAAACACCGTAAAACTTCCTGTGCAAGTCACTACCGTTGAAGCCAAGCCAGAAACCCCTGCGTAAGTTGCTAAAACATATCTTTGATAATTAAATTAGTACTAACAGGGTGTCAAGTGACCGTCGGATTAACATTACTAAAACCTCTGGAACCACGGCTTCATCCAACGATGCTGAAGATGGCGAAGTACGCGACCTTCCAGAGCGCAAGGCTCCGGTGAAGCAGCACCCTCTTCCTATCTTTAACAAAAAGCCTGAGTCAGCCCCTCTGCCGCCGAGCCTGCCTGATCGTCCTCCCCGCCCTTCGGCTTCTCGCTCATCTGTGCCTTCTCGTGGATCTGCTCAAAACAATAACGCGGAGCGTTTTCCCCAACCCATTAAACCGCAGAGCAGAGATAACGGGCGTGATCAAAGATCTTCTCGCGATTCCAGAGATCATGCACACAGCTCCCGAGATGATGGTCGCGACGGGCATGACCGGCATAGAGAGCCCCGGGATCGCGATTCTCGTGGTACCCCAAACCTGGAACCAGGTCGTTTAGAAAGACCTTCAACACGCGATCTCCCTCAGCTACCGGAAAGACGTGTTGTCGCTGACAACAGCTTTAGTCGTGACAAAGATCAGTCTTCTCGGCGCGGCCGCGAGCGCGGTAATCATAGCACTCGCGATGAGACGTTGACAAATTCTCAGTCATCGAGCACCGCCCAGCGATCTTCCAACAACGAGCCTCCTATTAACCCTGCTCGAGCTGCGGCTATTCGCAATACTCAGGCGCAAGATTTGCCGTCAAGCCAGCAACAACCGCAGCACAGCCGCGGCCGTGGCCGCCTCCGTGACGAGCCCAATGGCGACCGCAAGGGTCACTCCCCCCGCCGCGATAGGGAACGTGGCGAAGTTGAACCTAGAAGCAATGACCGTCACTCCCGTGACAAGGAGCATCGGTCAAGCCGCGAGGACCGAAATGATTCAGCTCGACCTGACCGCCGGGAAAAGGACAGCGACCGTGTTGATGCTCAGCGTGACTCCAAGGAAGTTTCTTCGCGCCCCGATAGTGCCAAGGATACTGAGCAACAACAAGATCTGCGGAACCAAGACCGGAGCTACAGTCGGCTGTCTGATAACGCCCAGAGCAACGATACGGCTCCCCCTTCTGGTCCAAGAGGTCGCGGCCGGATTAACGGAAGAGGTGCCTCATCTATGAGCAGTAATCCACCTCCCGTGCCTGCTGGTGGAAATGGCAACATGGGTGTATCCACCAACGTCATGGCTCCCAGTCCTGTTGCCCAACGCAATGACCGCTTCCAGCCGACTGGCGTCAATGATATAAATCGTGCCATTAGCTCAGATGGCATTCCACCACCCACTGGACCCAGCGGAAGACGTGGACGGGGCCAAGGCCATGGGAATAACTCAATGCTAGTTGCGCTTTCAAGCCCCCATGACCGTCACCGCCAGGGGCTGCCTTCTGGTGCTGCCAACGCTCCAATGGGCTCAAGCCACGGAGTTCATCCCGATCGTCTTGCTCAGCTGGTTCCACCACCTCCTTCTGGTCCTCCTCCATCACAGAGAGGCCCAACCACTGCTGCAAACTTATCCGAACGCTCCGCGCCTGACATGAAAGTCGACAACTCAACCCCCCGTGGCTCTGGGGCCTACGGTACTACTACGGAACTGACTCCTTCGGCTCCTCCGTTGCCCCGGAGCAGAGCCGGTGGTAGCCAACGCCAACTTGATGGGATCAACAACACTCTTCAACAAGCCCAGAATGACCGGGGTCGTCGCCAAAACATTGCAGGCCGAGATGCACCTGCTGCTGAGTCTATACCTCCTGCCATTTCCGCTTCAGATCGTGCCGAAAACCG
Organism: Thielaviopsis cerberus; assembly: GCA_016859225.1. Lineage (NCBI taxonomy): Eukaryota > Fungi > Ascomycota > Sordariomycetes > Microascales > Ceratocystidaceae > Thielaviopsis > Thielaviopsis cerberus. The sequence continues at coordinate 3,558 of JACYXV010000015.1, read as the reverse complement.
TGATAGGGATCGCGCCAGAGGCGGTGGTAGCGATGACCACCGTGGTAGTCGCAATGATCGCGATCGCCGTGATAAGAATTCTGATAGGGAACGTGGAAGCCGTCGCAGTGGACGAGACAATAGTCGTGAACGGGCACGTGAAAGAGGACCTCGAGAGCGTGACCAGAGAGACCGCAGTCCTGAGCGTGAACGCGAAAAGGACGCTCGCGATTACCGTGAACGTGATCACAGCGCTAGATCAGGTGGTCTCACATCCACGCAACCTATAACAGGTCGCGAACCTCGGGATGGTCGCAGAGGTGGAGGCCGTGATCATGGTGATCGTCACCGCTTAGATGGTGGACGCCAGTTAGGAGTTAATCATATTCCTATCTCTAACTCTGGAAATAGCAGTATAGGCTTACAGGGGCCTAACTCGAAAGCGCCTCTTGGTCCTGCTGGTGGAGTTAATGCGGCGCCAATCGGTCGAGGTGATCGTGAGAAGGGGCATTCTCGTCGTTAGGATAGTGGCGAGGCGTCTTCTCTAAAACAAAAGCCGACCAGTTCTCAAAATGCTGGATCTCTGGCAATGAGAGCCATGCAAACATGTGAGGAAACCGAAACGGTAAAGCTAAGTGAGAGCAGCTCTATAAAGGGTACATTGACGGCGCAGCGAAGCTATCGAAACAAAGCCCTCAAGAGCAATACTATTAAGAATAGCCGTAAGAGCATGTCACAGGCTGTAAGTCGTAGTAAAAACGACGATACAAAAGTAAAGACAAAACCAAATACTAAGCGATAACAGAAATAACGTCAATGTTTTTAAGCAAGTCAGCTTAAGAATATATAATATATATTGAATTAACTTGTAACAAAATTCATGCAATGATAATCACTCTAAAGAATTCCTGGAGAGTGTGGGTAGAAAAAGAATTCAGTATTGTTGAGGTATTGTACAATATGATTAACAAGCGAGCGGATAATAAAAGCAAACGGATACCTTTCTACGACCTCCCGAACAAAAATAAATAATTATGCAGCTGTAACAAGTAAAATTGATTAAACTACTCAGAAATGTATACTTCAGACCATTCAACAATACCTCCTTCTGACAAGTGCGAGCATTGTACCCTCTCTCACCGCAAGTGCCATAGTGCCGTCCACACGGCTCAGCCCTCATCTGCCGGCCACTCTTCGCCTACGTTTCTTGCTGTATTTGCTCCTGCACGCGCTTTCTCATCTAGTTAATCATGTCCCGGTTTTCTTCTTATTCATTGTTCTCTTGGAACCAATTGGCTAAGTAGAGGCCATGCCCCACTTGAACCATAAGAAATTCTCCAGACCGTCGCGTGTCTTTTTGACTGTCTGGCGTTTGCTTAGTACCGTATTTTATTGTCAAAGTGTTCAAATCTCGGTCGTCATCAAGGCATATTCGTGCATCATTACTTGCGTACATTTGGCAAACTGGTCGACAGCATTGATAACTAGTATTGAAAAAATGCTTTGATGACTACTGTCCAGGCCTGTATCATTGTCGGTCCTTTCATTGCTTGTAGTTTTAATTACCCAGTTAGACGGGAAGTCGCAAGTATGTCTATATTACTTTAACTACACGGACTGGGAATATAAGACATGTCTTTTCAAAGGTGATGCCTTAATACTAAACTATAGTAGCAATGATTTTTGCTACACAATATCCCATAAATATATATAATTGCCTGAATGTTATGCTAAGCCAAAGATGGCGAAGGTGACATAAGCCCATGTTCAAGGTTACACAAAGACACTAAAACAGGCAAATAACTATAAGTTGTTATTTGGACCAATAATAGTTGAGACTACGTTATTACATCATATGCCGAAAATAATTACTAGTGATAATCATACATAAAACGAGATAAAGTATCATAGTAACCACTAAGTCAAGACACTAGTAGAACGGTATTAGAATATCGGGCTAAGAGACAACTCCTCATTCTCCGTAACTCGACATACTTGACCAGTAAATCTTAAATACGTTGTTAACAAATGGTGACAGGTGTGTATAAATATATCAGGAAAGAAATAGAGCTATTACGGATTCAAACAATAAGCAAACTGGTGTTATACGTCGGACAATATCTCGTGATACACCGTGATTACATATATATAACCTGATCGTTCTAAACTTGGTTATCGATGTTTTTGTCGTTTTCAATGGCATTCTTATTGCCTCGGTTTAAGTCCTGTTGATGAATGGAGTTATATTGTTCTGCGGTGGTGATATAGTCTCGTCTATCACGGGGTCATACAAAAGAGAAACTATCCGCCTTATGTAGGTGCCAAGGATAACCTTAACTATGGGGGTACATAACGCATATTACTTCTTAGCCAACGCCGGTAAACATGTATTAGAATACAACTATGAGATTGTCATTGCTAAGTTAGCACGATATATATCATGAGAAAAAAGAAAAGTAAGAAACCAATACATCGAGTGCTAAATCAATGAATAAGCACAATAGTGTTAAAACGTCGGATGATAACTTCGCATAATCCGTAACTAGAACACCATACTTGAATATTTATCAACCATTAGTTTACTTGATATGTGCATATCAAGTCGAAGAGAAAGCGACATAACAAAAACTAAATCAAGCAATAAGCGAAATAGTGATTGTGATTTATTACTCTTATTGAATCAGTTACTCAAACAGAAGTCATGCAGTGTTGGAATGCCGTATAACATCTCTTTATACTTTGTAACCAGAAAATGTTGACTTGATTCTCATTCAACTCGATATCAACAAGCACTTGGGTTTTGATCATTTCCGTAAAATTGAGCTAAACATACCTTCTTTACGAAGATATAGACTCGTGTAGTATTAGCTACGTTGACAAATAAACTGCTAGCTTTGTGTTGATCAGTGGAATGATATTAAAGTTCCTTGTCGTCAAGATTAGAAAGTAATAGTCAAAGGAAAGAAAAAGACAGTATCTATTAAAAGAGAGAAACCATCTGAAATCAACCAACGACCGAGGGAAAGCCTTCTCTTTATGTGTTTTTCGCATCGTCAGTTGTCTCTATGATCTCTAATATCATTCCCAAGTCGCCGCTCTGGGCCCTGCGCCTGTATGCGCCTTTCCTAGCCTCCAAGGTCTAGAAGAATCCGTTAGTGACCGCTCGGGTGTCATAGTCTACGACTGTTTTCCGTAATTCAGCTTCGCCGAATTGTCACCGAAACGGCGGACGTTTGAGGACTTCACAACCCGCGCGGGACACGACGGCGGAGGTGAGACGCAGGAATTAATACGAGGAGAGTAAGACGCATAATCATGATAAAGATAGGCGAAACTGCACAAATAATGCGGAAGATGAAACCACACAGAAAATTGCGAAGACGCAACTTTAGACGAGCGCGGATACGCTCAGTTCCGGCGGCAAGAGCAGCACATCGCGCCATTGGCACGGCCGCGGTGCGGCTAAAGTCCGACTGGATGAAACCACGGTATCAACCCTAACCCTAGTCCAGAATAGCTGGAGGAAAAGGACCGACGAACACTTGGATTTTTAGTATAAGAAGGCAGGCTTCTCCCGAC
>JACYXV010000014.1:2532-30975 GCA_016859225.1 Thielaviopsis cerberus | reverse complement strand
CTTTTTTCGTGTATTCGCAATGTGAGGCAGGGGTATCTTTCTTATTTCTGCAATGGGCATTTTGGCTTGACATTGGCCGCAAATTTTTCCATGTTCTTTCCTCATTCTTGGCTTTTCGTGATTTCCATCTTTGAGCGCCATGACAAGACCCGTTTTCCGGTGAGCACAATCTCTCCCATTTGTCCGTTCCGTGCCTTTAGTTCTCTTGACTTCTTGGAAAAATGGACCCGACAATACCCCAACATAACACTACGAAGGAGCCAGTCGACGAGCGGGACAATGAAATGGCGTAACCCTTGGCAATATTGCCGTTTTCGCCCCGGTTTAGGCCGCTTAGCCCCGTCCAAGTCTGGGCCCGTTCGATGGCCAAAGCTCGAGACAGCCCTTGTCACTCTATAACCCTAGATGGCGATGGCGGCAATAGCTTAGTAAGCGCTCGCTGTGTTGCTCCAGGGGCCAGGGTTTAATTCAGTAGAGCTGTAGGAGACGAGACCAGTGCATGCTTCCAGAAGGACATCCCCAGGTCTCGATGTGGCACATATAACGATTGTTTGTACCTGCAGGCGTATCTTAGTTTGTGTCTCAGCTTTTAAAATTCACGTGCGTGTAGCCCTTGGGCTTTTAACTCAAGGGCTCTTTGAGGCTCAAACTTTGCCCCAGCACGGCACAACCCTAATGGGTAGGCGCCTAATTGCTCATGAGACAAACCCTAAAATCAATTAAACCCAGTCAGACAGCGCAAACCATACTAAATCTAAAACAAATCACCAGCCTTCCGTTAAAACCAAGCATTCATTTGACTCAATCACAACAATAATTGTCAGCGCAAAAATTCAAAAAGGCGAACCAACCCGAATTAAACCAAAATTGCAGACCCAGCCTGACCATTTAGAGCATTCCCGCGCCGCCACACGGCCTTTGTATTCCAGTCGAAAACAAAACACGCTTCTTTGCCTTTCGCCCTGTTTGGCAACTTTGATCCCATCCCATCTCGACCAAGCCAAATCGAAACGAAACGAAACAAGCTCTCTGGCGCGACTTAACCAAGGAATTTTTCCTTCTTGTTAGCGAGCCGGATCCCGTTGCCGCCGGACCCAGGCCGTAAGCTGTTAGCGCAAGACATCTAACCCCATTCCGTGCTATTCGCTGCGCTATCTAAACGCAATCCAAACTCAACTCACTTGGCCGCCACCGTTTTTAGCGACCGACCAAAGAAGAACAGCCGGCTATTGGCCTGCAACAGCGGTGGCGCGTTTCTAGCTTACTCGAGCCGTACCTACATATTCCGCTTTGCAGCAGTCCCCGACAGCCTTGCGGCGCCTTCCCTTCAAAGTCTCGTTTGGATTCGCTCCGCTAGAGGCCGCCAGGCTAAACACAGCCTTGCTTCCGTTTTGACTGCCTGTCTGCATCGACTGACGCGCCATTCTGAGCCGAATCTCAGTGTCTGAGTCGACCCTGTACACTAGCAAGCATGTCGCCAAGTCCGTCGCGTAATCCAAAGCCGCCGCCGCTTTCATACTCGGCGGCTCTTCTCTCAAATCCGAATCCGGCACAACCATCTCCGCGCACCCAACGAACACTGCGAAAACTTCAGTCTGCCCATAGTCTGGGCGCCAAGGCGTCGACACAGAGCCAGTCGTATTCGGCAGCTGCTTACGAAGGCGTAATAGCGCAACAACGTCAGATCCAATTCCAGCAACAACTTCAGCAGCAACAAAACCAGCAGGGTCTCCTGTCACAGCGGCATTCTCTTCTTCCGCAACCCTCATCAGTAGACAGGGTTAGTGCCAGAAGCACAAGTCGTAGCAGAAGTACTAGCCCTGTGCACTCGGTACCACGGTCTGCCTGGCAGCCGCCGCCGCTCAATCACACCACATCGCAGCTTTTTTCGTCTCGGCCATCGCTTCATGCGCCCGTCAGTTTACAGCCACAGTCGCAGGCAACCAGACAGAAACAGCGACTGCAATCATCGCCACTATCGCGCAATGGCGGGACCACTCAGCGCAGACCGGCTCCATCGCCGTCACCTGTGCGACGTCGCACGCGGGCCAATAGCGACGCAGCAGGAGGCTTGACATCCATGGACACAAGTCCCATGAGCAAGAAGCCCAAAAACCCCATGTATGCCAACTTGGGCATGTCGGTGCAGGCCATTGTGCGCGATGGACCGCCGGACGGCAATTACTTGGGGACGCTAGAAACCATACGGTACCGCATTCTGGAGGAAGGCATTAAGAGTGACAACGACGGCATGGTATGCTTGAAACACTTCCCCCCCATAACCTTTACCAACTGAGCATAAACTAACTGAGCAGTCTTCGGTCCGCATATACACCTGGCTAATTCTCCTCAACGCTCCCATTCTCCCCACCGATGATTACCTCGCTCTCATCCACCGCGGTGCCTCGCCTGCCTACGCCAAGATTCGCAATGACACCTTCCGCACGCTCACCACCGACCCGCTCTTCCGCCGCCGCGTTAGCGAAGCCAGTCTCATCCGTCTTCTCAACGCCATAGCCTGGCGTCTGCATGACGGCCGCGAAAAGGTGCGCCGCGAACGCTCCTCCAAGGCGCCATCGGTAGCTTCCAATGCCAACACACGCGACGCTAGTCCTGCCGGCTACTCGTCTGTGCACTCGTCGCCCACGGCTAAGAGCCGTGCGCGCGCGCTGACACTCACGACCGAGGGTTCCGAGCAAAGCAGCATGCTACTCGAGTCTGGCACGTATGTGCAAGGCATGAACGTCCTGGCGGCGCCGTTTTTGTACGCAGCGCGTAGTGAGGCTGAGGCGTTTACGGCATTTTATGCTCTGCTGACGCGGGAGTGCCCTGGCTACATCCGCGGCGCCATGGAGGGTGTGCACCGCGGACTGGCGCTGGTTGACAAGGTGCTCGCCATTGTTGACCGGCAGCTTAGTCTATACCTCATGAGCAAGGGCATGCGCGCTGAGATTTACGCTTTCCCCTCTGTACTGACGCTGAGCGCATGCACGCCGCCTCTGCCAGAGGTGCTAAAACTATGGGATTTTCTGTTTGCGTATGGCCCGCACCTTAACATTTTGTGTATTGTTGCGCAGCTGTACATTATGCGCGAGCAGATTCTGTCGTGCCCGACGTAGGTTTTCCGGTTCCCTTTTTTTTTTTCGGTTCACACTGTTGATCATGTTGCTAACTCTGACTGTATAGACCGAGCAACTTGCTACGCTCAATGCCCGCGCTGCAGGCAGAGCAGATAAAAAAGCTTACGATTTCGTTTGTGCAGAAGATTCCGCGAGACATGTACGCTGAGATTGTCAGTCATGCCCAGTAATTTTCTAGAGGTCTCTGGTAGATCTCTTGGTTTGACTTTTTGATGTTTTTTTTTTTGCTCTTTTGGTGTCTGAAATGTCTTGATGGTTCTATGCAATATTAAGGTTTTTTTTTTTCTTTTCTTTTCTACCTCTTGTCTTTTTTCCCTTGTTGGTTTCTTACTTTGGGCGTTTGGTCTCTGGTATTATACACGGCCTTTAAGCAATGGGCTACCGAATACATCAAGTACACACGTATGTACTATAACTCTCACAGTTCAATCATGTATTCTATTTTGGGGGGTTTTTTTCTTTTTAAAAAAAGAGAGCTACATGGTGGTAAATAAATGCTTAAAGAATTGTAAAGCCGACAAAAGGTCAAGACGGAGAAAAAAAAAAAAAAAAAAAAAAACAAGCTCCCAATGAAATCAGAGATGCCAAATCTCTACATCCGTGGGACAAAACGCCAAAATATAAAAAGAATTAATAAAGAATGCATAAGCAGAAGTTGAAGGTAGAAAATATAGTCAAAGAAGAGAAATAAAAGTGCAAAAGAGGGAAAGAAAGGAAATAACAAGGAAAAAGTTGTCGACCACGCGATCTAAAATAATGTCGTCTTGTATATCTCATCTCATCTCGTGTCATCATATCAGGCCCACAGGGTAGTTCGTCTAATGTCGATCAAGTGGCGTGGCATGTCTGTGTTTGCTGGGACTTTTAAACAATCGGCATACGCAAGCAGGCCGGACAATAATAAAAAGGAAACATAGGAGCAAAGAGGCCCGATCTAGTATGCAGGGCATCCACCCTGTGCCCGGGCAAATGCATTGGAAAAGAATTCCTGCATGGCCACATAGTGAAACAGAATGCCGCCCAGTACGGCAAAATGCCACAGGTTGTGACTGCCGCCGACATAGTCAAACATACCAGGGTACCAGCACTCGGGAATCTTGCTGGCATAAACCAAAGCGCCAAAAAAGTATACGCCAACCGAAGCAAAGATGGGCTTGTAAAACTCATACACAAACTCAACACCGTGGGTGTAGTTGAGCTGCAGCACGGGAAGGAATCCTGTCAAGGCGAGGCCAGCAAAGAAGGCCACGCGCAGCCATGCCATCTCCTGCTTGTTAAAGTAGGGGTGCCAAGGCAAGATCACACCGCCCAGGCCAAGTGCCGCCGTGGTTGACATGTACAGCCAACGGCTAACAGGGTCGCAGTAAAACACAGTCCATTCAGTAGTCGCAATCGAGGCAGCAATCAAAACACTAATTCCCGTGTAGTCGATGCAGGCAAAGATGGAAATAGCTTCAACATCAGCAACGGCGTTCATAGTATGCCAAATTGTTGAGCAAGCCAGAGTCAGACACGCAGTAAAAAAGAAGGACGCAGCAATGATTACATCGGTGGTCGAGCTGTTCTTAAAGTTGTGGCTCATTGGGTAAAAGTAAAAGGCAATGAACAACACCACCATGAAGCCGATGGCGTGCGACCAAATGTTGATGGTCTCGTTGGAAAGGTTGAACATGCTGCGAATGCAGGCCATCTTGCTCTCAGTGAAACGGTAACCCGATTGGATATGAGGGTTGATGCGCCAGGGGATAGGCAAATCTTCGTAGAGAATCAGGCCCTGGTCACGCGCGCGGTGAACGGCGCGCTGAATCGCATCTTCCAACGATTCGGCTGCATGGATGGCGCTCTGCAGACCCTCATCCATGAAGCGCAACGACTCGTCAACAATGTGGCCAGCAGCAGAAGCCAAGCCCTGCTCGCGCATCTTGTAGGCGCGATTCTCAAACTCGTTGAGCATATCGTCTAGTAACTCCACGGCAACCTTGGCCTTTTCATTCAAAGACTCAGCAGCGTTCATTGCCTCGTGGCAACCCGCCTCGATGGTCTCTACCATAATCTGCAGTCGTCGACGACCGGCGCCGATAACTTCTTCGGAAGCAGCTGCGCAGCGACTGCGGACAGTCTGAAGGGTGTCTAGGGCGATAGAAATGCTCTCGTCCAAGTCGGGTTCAACGTAGTGGCTCTCGATGTATTGCAAGCGGCGGTCCAGTTCGGTTAGGAAAACATCGACCTGTATATAGGTTAGAAAGCGCAATTCTCGCACGCTCAAATTTAAACAGGACCTACCTTGAGCAGCAGGTTCTCTTCACCATCCATTATGCTGCGCACAATAGACTTGCGCCGGCCTTGGGTGAAGAGTGTGTGTCGTCGTCTTTGGGTAGCTCCCGAATTGGGCGGTTGCAAGCCCGAGGAATGCGCCTCGTCGTGAAATTGCTTCATCCTGCCGGCAGGTAAAGCCGTCATCTCAGGTGGCATTTCCATGGTGAATGAGAGATGTTTCCGTATGTTTTTGACTGGTCCGTTTTTGTCGGAGGGAAGCCGGTGGTTGGTCCAAAAGCCCGGGTCGCGGCTAACAAACGCCCGTAAAGGAGAGCAAAAAAATAAGATGGTAGGGACAGGAACAAGGGAAGATGGCTGACGCAGACGAAAAGCGGCTCAAGTCAACACGAGGTACTAAGAAAATAGACCATAAACTAGACAAATCAGAGAGAAGAATACAAGGCAACACAAATCAAATCAAGAAAAGAAGAAGTACAACGGCAACTTGAGGGCCGGGCTCGGTTTTAAGAAAATGAAGAAGAAAAAAAAACAAGGACAAGAACAAACAAAACAAGCAAGCAAAGAGGGGAGGCCAAAGCAACCTTGATTGATTGATTGCACAGTCAGACAAGGGTAGTTAGCAGTAACAAGCTATAGGCCTCTAAGCCAAGCTCTATATTGAGTCTGAGCTTGTTGAAAATCTAGTGCTCGCTTGCCGCGCGTAGGCCAAACTATGAGGAACAGTTGGAAATCGGATCGGTGGGACGGATTGGACTGAATTGGATGCAGCAAATATGCTATGCCGTCTCTAGGCTCAAGTCAAAGCAACGTTATTTATGTATGCATGCATGCAGTGCAGGCGATAATGCGGGTGCCAAAGAAACGATTAGAAGAAGCACAAAAAGGGAAAAATAAAAGGATGATGAGAGAAAAACAGAGTGCAAACAAAACTCTTCTTCTTACAGTCAACCAACAAGAATTGAGAGGAGACGCCGCAACTGCACATGCAAATAAGCCGCCCTATTAAATAAATCTCAGGGACAAGCAAGCGCCGGGTAATATTCGGAGATTGGCTTGCTTTTGTGCGCTGTGCTAACCCCAAGCCCATAAAATTTGACTTTGCAGTTGCTTCTTTTCCCCAGAGCCCGCCCTATGGTGCGCAGACTTTACAACGCACCTGTCTTTGACGGGTTGCAGTTGCGTTACCTATTTGCCACTTGTTGAGCCCTGTGCGCTAACGATTGGCCGCTATTCTCCGGCGTTACTCAGAGACGCAAAACGAGACAGAAACTGCTGTAAAATCGAGAATTTAGCACGTACATTAGGAAGCGCCGATGTGTGGGCCGTGCAGCTGTTGGCACTTGTCAGGCGCTCGCAGCCGTTGGATTTCAATGGGAATTTGCGCAAAAGTGAAAATGTAAGAATAATTACCGCTCCAAAAACACCAAGTTTGGGCTTGGCTTGCCCGTTTTTCGGCTACTGCTCCTTGTGTTGTTGCTACTACGTCTGGTGTATTGACACCCGTAAATCAGCCATTTACCCGATTGTCCAGAAATTTGTGGCCCCTTGTCCGCGTATTGCATCCCCATCAAGGTCGGAGACGTTTTCCTTTGTTATTTGTGGAAGAACTCGGCTGGCAAAGCCAGGACTTGATACAACTAACTCGGTTTAGCAGGTTGCTAAAACAGCGCGACTCGCTCTCGCTCTCCGCGTCGTTGTGCTTGGTTCAGTTCTTCGACCCCTTTACCTGCCTTTTATACCATGCCAAGCAGGCCTTGAGACGGGATATGCCAGGTCCTGCTCTTCGCTTCTCAGGTTTGTGCATGACATGACATGCTTGCCTTGCTGTTGCTGATTTCCGGGTTGCGCAACAAGTTTCCAAGGGAGGTTCGTTAGTGACTTTGAGGTCCCCCTTTTGTCTGTTTGCCTCCGTCCCGTCATCTCGGTGTTTCTGGTTGCGCGTTTTGTTCTCCTGCATTGCGTTATGCGCTACACTACTTTTTTATTGCCACCAAGACTCTCCTAGGCCAAACTCAAAAACTACGGCGTTCAAGATGCTGTACAGGCAACTGGAATACGAGAACTGGATAGCGGTACTCTTGATGGAATATGATGCGCTCAATGCCTGTGCGCCGCTGCCCCAACCTGCAGCTCTTGGCTTGATGTCAATCGACGCTTTTTGCACGCTACTGACTTGAACATAGCTGGTCATATTTCAATCTTGCCATCCACCTCACTCAGTCTCAAACAATAATCAACTGAACTGTTCACTCGCCACCAAACACACTTCCCAAATACTCATACACTATTCTGTTTCCCCAACTATGCGGTGCCAGTATGCGCAGCTTGCAACAGCTGGCCGAGGCAAACCCGCTCAACGAAGCTTAAGAAAACCATGAAGCACCAAATATGCCCCTCATCCTTGATTCCTTCTGATGCAATCCTCTCTCAACACTCTCCAAAACCCTGCCATTTCTTAGTAGCACTAAGCTTGGTTTCAACGTCTCGGCTACCTGAAGTTGTCAAATGCGTGATTGTTCGCTCGTCGCTTTCCTGTCTTTGCCTGACCAGTGCGTTTTCTACACTGGTTTGTCATCTGTGTGCTGGTCCTGCAACCTGCGACGTCTTCTGTAACTTTTTTGGCCCTCACATGTCAGGCTTTATGCGCTGCCAAAGAGCTTACCTTACATCCGCTCGACTTGCCGACTTTAATTTTCAGAGACCTCGGAATAACCTTAATCCGAGGCTTAGCCCAACCCCAACTGTCACCTTGAATCAACCCTAATACTGCATGACTTACACGCTTTTGGGCCTCTGTCAATCTGAGTCGTGGTAAAAGGGCTAATTCTGTTTTCAAAAGATGTTGTCTTGTGTATCACGGTTAGGATGTCACGATCATCACATGTATTAAGCTAAACACTACGTTACCCCCGAGCTACTATCTAGTAGTGTAGACGCTTTATCGAAACTTTGTGTTTCGGTGTAGAACTTTTCTCCTCATACACTAAGACTATAATATCATCATGACTTTGCAATGAGTTATAAAAACGTCATTCTAGAATAATGCAGCACACCAATATCTTTTTGAAAAGACACAGATATCGATACTGCGAGTTAGACGCGTAGATCTATTTACACATGCTACATACGTTTTCACTTTTGGTATTTTTCATAGTTCGTGTCTAATAGCTACTAATGCATATTAGTAACTTATGAACTTCTGTCAAGTCAAATTACATAGGTTTTCTCTAAATGTTTTGAAATTAATTGTTGAGCAGTATAGGTACAAGTGGTAGGGTCTATTGAGGGTTGATGTAGGACAAGGCTGAAATAGTGCAACAACCAATAAGTGGATTCCAACATAAATTATTACATACAAACAACAAGGCTGAGACGTTTTCATCCAACGGCCATTCATTCTCACCAACTGACACTTGCCTTCATTTCAATCTACACTATCAGTTCTCGTTCGAAAACAGTAATTTACTTAGCTGCCATATATTCGCAGTGTGTACATACTGTCAAACCACATAATCATGGCTGACACGACGATTATATCCGACACTGGCCTAGCTCAGACCCTCACCGTCTCCAACAAGGCGCAACTTGTAGCGCAACAACTCACTGAACTTCTCGAAGCCTCACTCGCTGCTCCCAATGGCTTTACAAATCACCAGCTGGCTACCCTGGCAGCCAAGTATCAAGAACTTGATTGCGAGCTGTCGCAGCTGCGCCTACTCAATCGGTCGGCCGTCATGAGCGCGCGCAACACCAAGGCGCAGACGGCAGAGGCAAGACAGGAGATTGACCGTCTGCACTTGCAGTTACAGAACCTGTATTACGAGCAGAGGCATTTGCAGGGCGAGATTGAAGCGTGCAATTCTTACGAGTGAGTGGCGCGCTATGATGACGCAGTAGTGGACGAAGCATCGCGCTCTGCTTTCTTAATCCATTGAGACTATCAAGATGTACTAACACAGGAACATAGTCATTCATACCAAAAGCTCCCGCTCATTCCTCAAGAAGAGTTCCTTGCGATATTCCCCGACATGGCGAATGCGGACGAAGACGCCCTCATGGTTGCGCGCATAGAGCACGAGCGATCGGAGCGTGAGGCGCTGGAACAGCAGCGCCAGGAACTATTAAAGCGCAAGCAAAAGCTCATCTCGGACAACAAGAAGCGTGCTAATGACCTCGCTAACTTGGATGTTAACCTAGAGAAGTTTATTGATGTAAGTTGTCTGGTTGTTGGGGCGGTGTATGCGGGTTGCTAACGACGTGTGTAGGCTGCGAAACCAATCCAAAAGCTTTTTGAAAATGTTGTTTAGGAATGTCAATGGCGCAGTGGTAGCGACTTGAGATTTGGCGACATTGTATGCTCGATCCAGGCGAGCTTCTTGAGCCAGCTATATAGTATGTTGGTGTGATTTTGTTTTCACTTTTTTTTTTTTTTTTTTTTCTATATTTTTTCCTTATATACCTATTACTGTTTGTTTGACCAGCTGGACTATTCATGTAACTACATATAGCCTCTAAAGATACATGGTACGTGGCTTTTGGACAATTATATCATGATAACCCGCCTGCCCTGACTGGAAGCCATGACTTGGATTCACAAACTCAAGCCAGGGATAAACTGTATTTAGAGCCCCTGTTTCTGGAAACGCTCAATCTGTCTAATGTTCCGACGTGCGGAAGTACAGCCGATGTTACTGACGGATCTAGCCGCGGCGGCGATGATATCCACCTCCTAGGACGACTTCGAAACAGTGTGGAATGACCCGAGTGTTTTGCAAAGATGAGGGATGGGGAGTGAGATGACATTACGCGAGACTGTCCTACAGCGACGAGAATGGGGAAACCTCCAAGGCCGCAGGGCTCATCGCCCACGGTAAAGACAGTATAGGTGGTATGAGCCGAACATTGGGCTGAATATTATCACGAAATCCGACGGAAGGGCGCATGGCAGAGGGGCAACCTTTAAAAGGGAGGACTCTGGGCCTGATTTGGGGGGTTTTTTTTTTTCTTTTTTTTTTCTTCTACAGCCAAGGCAAGGAGTGCATTTTCTTTGCTTGGCCTGTTGAATAAATGTTAACTCTGTCTCTATTTTGGGTTAGGATAACAAATCTCACGAACTTCGGACGCACGGCAGGCATGCCAAAATCATGATTGTCGGCGTGATTTGCGCAATGTGTCCATCTCTGCCCTGAAATCAAAACGGAGTACAATGTTTTTTTATTTTATTTTATTCTTTATTCTTTATTTATATTTTTCTATTTTTTTTTCTCAATTACCCATTCAAAAGAAAGTAACTGGCCTTTCAAGAATAGAAAGTCGACCAAACGCAAAAGTACCGGCCGCTCTTTTGCGTGCCTTGCACAAGATTATAAGCCGGACCGGTGGCAGAGCAGAGGACAAGATCGACAGGCTGATTGGTAAACATCTCTTGCGTTTAGTAGATAAAGCTGCTTAACGAGAGATGTAACTTGCTTCCGTGGCCTTCGCTGCCCTGTCCTGACTTGGTGGCACGGTTTCGGGTTATAAAGCGGCTTTCCGTTGCCGTCGGCATAGAAAATCAAAAAAAAAAAGGCTCTCCTGACCAGAGCCTTCTTTGACGCCTGTAGAAAACAGGGTAGTTTGACTTCTTCTGTTCCATTTTTATACCGAATAAAAGTTAAGAAGGACCGTATCGATGGGCTTGTATAGCCAGCCCCTAGGCTTTGGCAACTTCTAATGCGCCCATCTTCTCCTTCCTCCGCTTTTGTGGTATGCCGACCAGAGAACAACGCGATCTCTAGATACACAGCCTAGTGAGGAAGAAATAGTGGGGACATACAAGGCGGTGCACCAAGTTACATCAATCAGGCAGTTTCCTTATTTTTTTCTTCTTTTCTTTTACAAATTCTTGTCGTTCTACTGGTTTAGGCGAGAGTAAAGCTCCCAGAGGCAAGTACAGATCGCACAATACAAGGAGGGCAATTGCTGTAGAGGGGGAGATTTGCGGGCAAAAAGGTGCCTGGGCAGGAACGGGATACACAAGAAAGGAGGCGTGGGCTTAGACCGAGCCATTGATTAACGGGTATAGACGCAGGAGGAGAAATCTAAGGCAGCATGAAACTAAACCCATCCACAGCCAACATGATCTCGCCGCAAACCAAATTCAAACACGCTTCAGCCCAGTGCCAACAGGTAATTTACCAGACCCAAAAAAAAAGTCTGGGCTGAGTTTGGCCGAAAGACTGAAAAACACGCAAGAAAATCACGGTCCAAGCAAGATAAAAGCGGGAAAATAGAGGAACAGGAAACAGACAGAAGAGAGAAATGAATGATTAACACGCTTTGTCGGCTATTCGGCCAATCACAAGGCGTAAACTGCCCAGATGGGGCTGTTACATACTTGTCTGGTTCTTTGGTTATTGCCCAGCTGTCATTTTCCACCGGTCCTTCTTGTTCGTGTTGGCTTTGTGGCCTCGCTTAGGAGGAAGGCACTGGGTCAGGGTATGAAATTTTATTCAACTTTGGGTTTTATCGCGACTTTAAGTTTACTAGCTGCTGCTAACTCGTCTTGGCATTCAGTTTCTACAGGTCATGAGCTTAATGATCACTCTCAACACATGTTTGTCACTGGACAGGTTGGCCTATACTGTAGTTCTTAACTGCTCATGCATGCGCATGTTTACTTTTTATTGCTTAAGCGCGACTCGGCACTTGCTTGCACGCTCATAGGCGACCCTGTTTGTATCTCGTCATATCTAGCTCAATGATATCACGGTTCCATCAATGGCCTCAACGTTCGCGAATAGACAGACCGTGATGCTGTGATTGGCTGAGCGTTGTAAAATTCTCCCTAGTGGCTCGGAGACTTGTCCGCTTGCACTCGACACTGCAACTTCACGTATGCACGCATCGTGATCCTCTCCGGGGCCTAAATATCTCACGAGGCGGGTGAGGAAGTGTCAAGTGATGTAATTGTCAATATACACCAACTACCGGCTCTGGGGCTTGTTCGTCACAAGACGGTGCCCGACAACCTGCCGCTTTCATCACGGTGTCGAATACCACCCAGCGACTGGCTTACAAAATACCAAGAATCAACCTTTTTTGCTTGAATGGGTGTGCTGAGCGGTATGGGAAGCAGCCCCCAGCGCGGTAGGAGTACCACTAAAAGTTGACGAACATTCTTTTAGCTTACCAAGGGAAGTGCCATCAAAAGACCCTACACACCCTGTCTCGTGTCTTGGGGACAGTAAGACAGCAGCCGCTTCAACGAAGCCATGTGCGACATGCGCTGCTTGCATTGGTGCATGTGAGCCGCAGGCTAAAATTCCATCTTGTCTTCACCTAAATCGCAAATGCCAAGATACGTGTGTGTGAGTGTGTCATGTGATAAGGGTTCAACCTAATAAGTGAACAGCTAAAGCAGAGGAAAAAATTGCCACGCATAAAGCAAACAACTACCAGACTTTTGTATCCGTCACACGTGTTACTAACGTCTGTTGGCCTTCTCTGCTTCCACCCGCTTAGCCTTGCAAAACCACAAAATTTGGTGTTTCTGTGTTAAACAATGGTCGGTGAAAGCATGGGCATTGGAACAAGCTTTTCTTCGGCAAATTTAGGCCGGTTTGGGGCATTTTTTCCCTGGCAAATGACATGGGCGATGCGAGGGTAAAGAGGCGTATATTGTCTTTTTGGTTTTTAGTCAATGGGATCACTGATTGGAAGATGGCAGAAGTTGCACCTGGCATATTACGACCTTTTCCAAAAGCGTTGAACAGACTGTTTGGATGATACCGTGTCACGTACTCACAAAAAATGGCACAACTTTCAGGCGTTTAGTAGGGAATGGAGTTGTACAAATCTTAAAACGTGAAACATAGGGTTCACTAGGGTTAACGCATTTGCTGGTAAAACCACAGGAGCCGTTGGGACAAATGCAAAATTCAGGGAAGGGTCCTGAAAGCACGCCAGTGTTTTGTTTGCGAGCCACTAAGAAACAACTGCGAAAACAAGAATTCGAAAGCCAGGAGAAAGGAAACTGGCCAAGGCGCGTTTAAACGCGGTAAAGCGAGAACTAGACCAATGAAAGGATGAAATATATGCCGGGATTGGCTTTATGCTTGCCCTCGCTACCTCTTTCTATTTTTCTTTTGTTGTTGTTTCTTTTTGGGGGGTTTGTTTTGGCGCTTGTCTGCCAAATACGCAAGGAACGGGGAAGTGGGTGGAGCATTTTCGTTTCTTCAACGGCAATGGCGTAAAAGATGGGAAGGGGGCAGGAACGTGCAAGTGTATTGACGCTCTCGTTGGCCCATTTTTTTCTTCCATGTTTTTGGGTTGGAAAGAGACGCCACTTTAGTGGTTGTTTTTTAACCTCTAAAACGACACCGCAGCACAATGCGACAGCATTAGTACGTACACTGTCAATCGCCATCAAATACCATTGCTTGTAGATAGAGAGAAGGCTACATCTGGTCGTCCAGCCTGGCTCAGCCTCCTCACATCTGTCTGAGAAGTATTCCTCCTTGGAGTTGGCATTTCTCCGCCGCTCTGGCCTGCCTCTGGTGCAGTATGTTTTAGTCGCTGATTTTTATGGCTTGATTTGGAACAAGCTTATTCGTCTAATTTCTTTTAATCCAACCGCCCTGTTATTGTATGCTCTCTTTTACGTTTTGTAGCGTAGAAGGCTTCTGCGCCACTATCCCCTGCTTGGCTCGATGAAATGATTTAGCTTTAACCGACGGCACGCCAGTACCCGGTAACTCTGTATGGAGGTCAGTAACTTTAACCTGCCCTGCTTTATTTCCTGCCGATTTTCCATATTTTTTGCTCGATCTCCACATACGAACCCCCAGCACTTGATATTATGAGAAAACAGAGGCAAAAAGCACCAATAACTGGCGTCTTAAATGTAATCCGCTTGAGCGGAGAAAAGAAGGCCTTATTTTTCCTGATCTTTGCCAACCACGTTATATGGCTAGAGACAACTAACGCGGTTGTGGTAGGCAGCAGAATTTTGGACTGGCCGTCAAACAACGCATGTAATACAAGCCAAAGGGGAAGATATGATGCTGTTGAGAAGCGTGGCCTTTGGGTATCGTTGGAGCGTAGAAGCTTGTCTCAGTCGTGTATAAAAGGCGAATGGACCTTGGGCTAGTCTCACCTCAAGATGCCAAAGTGGTCTTCTGAGAGCGAACGGAGCGAGTTGGGAGCCAAGACAAGATGCTGCTTGTTGTTGTGTTCGCTCTTGGTTGGGATTGGACTGACGGAGGATAGTAATATGACTAGTCCAGCACCGCAGCACAGCACACATTCCAAAGAAAAAGAAAAAGAGAAGATGGCGAGGCTATATCCCACCCAGAGGCAAACTGCTGTCTTCCATGATTGACTGGAGAAGCCTTGGATGAGGCCAATATTATGTCTTTGCACACGCAATCCAACGCAAAGAAAAGAGAAGTATGTGGCGAAGAAGACGGGAGATGAGAGGTGAGTTTATAGAAAATATGATACTGGGAGGAAATAAATAACTGACTTCACTACATGTTGAGATGGGTTGGAGGGTTGGCTTGCTCGTACACAACATACTAAAAAAAACATGATCAAACTCTCTGGATTGAGGAGTTTTCCAAGAAGCAAAGCACTGTCAGCTTGCATGTGTCTCCCCGCCTGCTGTTATTATAGTAAACTCCAGGTGTTTGTTTCTTGCATGTGACTATTGCGTCGTCTCAAGCTCTCAACTGAAAATCTTGTTTTGGCCGTGCCCTATTTTTTCTAGTTTTTATGTTTTGAAGTTTGCTTCCCTGCGTAAATATAACTTTAGAAGCACTCTTTTATTTACACACCACTGCCACCAAGTCACACCCTATTCCCAAATATGGATGGCTTTGTTGTTGCGACCCAAAGAAAAACTGAACGGAATCAAAGTTCAATACTGATCAGGAGAATTCCTAGTGTGCAACTTGTGTCTGTACCGGGTCTTCTTTTCTCAATCTCGTCTCCTTTCCCGTAGTGTTTCGCCCAGACTGAGCCAGTAATAGGATATACTAAGAGAAAATAAAAGGCATGAAGAAGGGGAGGGAGAAGGAGAAAGAGAAAAAGACGGAGAAAGAGCCGAAGAAAGAGCAGAAGAAAGAGACGGAGAAGAACAAGGACAAGGAGGTGGAATATCCAGAAGCGACAGAAACCAGACTTGAAGAAGCTAATGAAGCCTCTATCCGTGTGCTTGTCGAGCCCAAACACACTGCATCAACAATGCCGTTTTCAAATGCTGAAAGTAACATGTTTACCAGCTATGTAAACAGCAACATGGCACAACATAGTGTCCAGTAACCAAAATACGTGGAAGCGGCTACACTACGCCAAAAGCTTTCCATTCCATGCATTCATGGTCATGTCCTCCCACACAACAGATGTCAGCAACTTGGATGTTGCCATATTCCTTTTCTTCTGCGCCTGTCTCATCTCAATACACATTCCCTTGATTTCCGGGCCCTTGTCCACCCTTTATTTTTGCTAGTAATACCATATAACACTGCTAGTAGCTGTAGGTAGGTCGGATAGAACTTTATTCCCACACCTTGTTCCCTGCCGGAAATCACGCCCGTCTGCTCCTTCCTTTGCTCTTGTATGCTTTCCCTGCTCCGTTGCCGTCCATCAACTTCTTCTTAGGTAGTTACCCCCATTAGCCTTCGCCCTTACACTTTACTCCGTATTATACCCATCCTGTACTGCCCACGTTCTTTCTCTGTTGAAATCTGGGCCCCATCATACCAGCCAACCAGCCAGCCAGCCAGCCAGCCAGCCAGCCAGCCAACCAACCACAAAACTTCCTTCCGTCTTTCCTTTGTGTTTTCTGAATACCTTTAATACCTGATCCGTCCCAGGCCCAAAAAAAAAGCCCAAGGAAAATTCTTTTCTGCTTTTGCCTTCTCCCTTTATCATTCTTTTTCCTTTTCCTTTCTTTTCACTCTTCATTCGAGTTTCGTCCCAGCCCACACATTGTTGTAGGTTTGCTCTATCGACTCTTCTGTCTTCAGGTTCGCCTCTCTATCAGCTTTCCTTTCATCGCCGCCATTGTCACTCCTGTCAACAGACTGAGCTGCCTTCCTAAAATCACGTTGCGAGGTTCTTGTTTAGAATCTCCATACTTGACACTCGGCGTCACCAGAAACTTGGAATACCGACAACAGAAGCTAACCAGATCATTCTGATAGCCAGTGCGGGATTTCAACTTGACCAAACCCCCTTCAACTTGACCAACTCTCTTCAACATCACCAATATGTCCCTCTTTGCCTGGTGTAGCCGCCGCGCTGGTGGTTTGTCTTGGATTGCCTTGATAGCCATCAGTGCATATGTCCTGTACAAGGAATCTCAAGTCCTTCCCACTTCGCCTCTCTCGAAACAAACCTCGCTCGATGTCGAAACTACCAGAACCAATGCCAAGGGTGCTGGCTGGCTGACTGTTGCTTGGGCTTATTACTGCCTCTTAATGCACATTCTCGTCTCCGTCTTCCCCATTCGTGGCTGCTACGCCATTTGGAGCATCACCGAAGGTGTTCGCCGCCGCACTCAGAAGCGCCTCTCGAACGCTCTCCCGAGTTTCTCTGACCGCAAACGCCGTGGCTCCAGCACTTCTCTTGACAGCGCTCTTTCGTCGGCTGTTGGCTCTTCCACTGTGTATTCGTTGGCGAGTGAATCAGGCTCTTCGCATGCTTCGTCCAGTGCCAGCAGCGTGGACGGTGACGTTGAGTCGACGCTGTACGAGGAAGAAATCACTGACCGCATCATACATGCCATCATTGTGCCCAACTACAAGGAAGATATGGAAACGCTGCGTGAGACTCTGGATGTGCTTGCTTCCCACGGTCTCGCTGCTAGCTCGTACGATGTAAGTGACCTGGAATAAAATCAAATGAATTTTAGGGATTTAAGACATCAAGAGCTTGACACTAATTGATCGTAACAGATTTACCTCGGCATGGAGCAGCGCGAAGCAGAGGCTGAGCAAAAGGCCAACTCTCTGCTCAAGGAGTACGCGACCAAGTTCCGCAACATCAGATACACGCTGCATCCTGCTGGAATTTCCGGAGAGTCTGCTGGAAAGGGAAGTAACGAAGCCTGGGCTGCTCGCAAGCTGAGCCAGAACTACCCTGTATCGATGCGTAAGAACGTCATTGTGACTGGAATTGATGGTAAGTCAATAATCCATATAAGGGATGATGAAAAGAAAAAGGAAACAAGGGAAAAAGAACATGGCGAAAAAGAGACAGAAAAGCTGGCTTTCAAGCGATGTCAAAATATGGTTATTCTAGAAAATTCGTCCATGTTCCAAAGTTGGGACGGTTCTGAATTTATAGAAGCCAACTCTTTTTTAAAAGGAACCCGGAGGTTCCGGACTCCAGGATGAAAAGCCGCTGGCTTATTGGACAGTTTAGACGCAGGACCGTCTGGATTGAGCCTGAGCCGCCTGTCAATGGATAAAAGTCAGGGTTTCAATGACTGGCTAAAAAGCTTATTTGCACGTCACCCGAGCCAGAACCCGAGATTCCTCGCATTTATCCTACCTGGGTTGAGGAAGCACAAAAACCATCTGCACGACGAATTGCACAATTACCCGTATCGTTTTTGCTAACATTTGAACTACTAGCCGACTCCCACCTTGCTGCCGATTACTTTGTTCATGTCAACGAAATGCATACTGCTCATCCCGATACTGCTGCCACTACTCTCTACGCCGCCCCGATTATCTTTGACCGCAACGCTGATAAGGTTCCTGCTGTTGTCCGCGTCGCTGATATTATGTGGTGCGCTGGTGGAATTTCCGGCCTGTACTCCTCCTCAACCGTTGCCCCTCCTACCTCTGTCTACTCTCTCTCGCTGCAGCTTGTCGACCGTGTTGGCGGTTGGGACGGTGATGCTGAGGCTATTGGCGAAGACCTTCACATGTACCTCAAGTGTTTCTTTGCGCTCAACGGCAACCTAACCTGCCGCACGATTCTCAGCCCTGTAAGCCAAACCAATGTTACCGGCAATGGCAATGGCAACGGTATCCGCGGCGTCAAGTGGGATATGGGTGCGCGTTACAAGCAGGCGCTGCGGCACATGTGGGGCTCGCTCGACTCGGGTTACGCTCTGCGTCAGATTGTCGAGCTGTGGCGCGAGCGCAAGCACACAGCCCGCGCATTCCGCCCCCTTCACACGTCTATTGGTGATGACTCGGATAGCTTTGTACCGCTAGAGGCCAAGGAGGGCCAGGCCGAGAGTGGCATCTTCTCAGATGTGACGCACGATACTCTCAAGAGCGTTGACTGGGAGTGTACTTTCTTCATGGCTCACCGTATGTTTGAAGCCCATTTCCTCCCACTGCACATGACCATAATGGTTATTACCTCAGCCTTGTACACGTACATTACGCAAGATCACGCCGATGTGCACAACCTGAATTGGATCTTCCCGTTGACAGGTGCTATGCGTGCGTTTGGTCTTGTCGGTGTTGCATTTTACATGTACCTGTACGAGTCGTTCCACTTCCTGTGCGCAACCAACCGTCAGCGCGAGATGGCCCAGGCTGGCCTAGCGGACAACATGCACTTTTCGTTCCGGTCGTGGCCCAAGAATCTTGTTGACTACGGTCTGGTACCGATTGTTGCACCCATTTTTGGATCGGTGCCGTGTGCTCAGGCTCAGGTATCGCATTTCTGGACGCTGGATTTGGCATACTCGGTGAGCCGAAAGGTGACGCGCAAGAAGACAAAGTCTAAGACGGTCTCGTTTGAGGAGGTTTAAATCAAGCCCAGTTTGTGTTTGTGTTTTTTATTGGTTTGTTTTGCTTTGCCTTTGCGTTGCCTAGCATGTCTCGGTTTTCTCTCATTACACATTTCCCCTAATAATCCCCATCAGTCATCATCCATCAACATTAACATCTTTGTTTACGCATTACCCTAATACCGTGTGTCTTTGATCACTTGCCACATTCCATTCTCTTTCACCCTCAATCTCTTTCTACTATCGAGCCACTTTGTTGCTTTGCTTTTACAAAATGCATTGTGTCTCGGTTTAAGTGTACTAGCTGTGTTTGCTTGCATTGGTATCTTTGGATTATGAGTGCTATACTGGAGGAAGGGACTTGTGGGTATGAGATGTGACACATTTATATTCTGGCATAGTCTATTATATCTGATAGATTTATATGAAAACGATTTTATGATAGCTCACGATAGCGTTTTGATGCTTTCTCCGTGACAGGTGCTGTACAAAACGTCGTACAACACATACAGTATCACCACTTTATCCACGACACCAAAAAAGCAAACTTTGTGACAATGGATCAATAAATCAAATTTACGCAAAGTAAATTAGTATCTCAGTATTCAGAAGAGATGTAAATGTCAAGTCCGTTTTACTGTACTCATCAAACTTATACCATTACGAACTTGTGAATATTTCTTTTAGTTAATATTTGGTTGTACCGGCCTTTATTAATTTTCTCTATCAACGGATAGTTGGTTTGAGAAGACGAGTCTCTGTCAAAATGAAGACATTTCATGAGTAAGTCTCTTAGTCCAGGCAAACCTTATTTCTGTAATTTTTTGACTAAGAAATGGCATTGTTTTGGCAGTAGTGTGCTTGATTCCGTTTCGTATAAGTGCCTTTTCAAGAACATGGATAGAGACATGAGGGTAAGATTTGGTACTTGCATCTTGAATATAAGCTAAATGATATCCTTATGTTGATCTATTTATTGCTGTTATATCTCTCTCTGTGATCAGGAAGGGTTTTGGGTTCTTTGATCTTGGTTGATCCGAATTATCATGACTGTAACGGATAATGCCATAAACCCAGTTTTTCTATTTCCCTCCATATCGGCAGGTCAAGAAGCAGAGAGGCTAGTTGAAGTATAAGCACAAACTACGTGAGATAGCCTTTAGGACCTGTAGCCTAGTGTGGTATGTGGCGTCTAGTGAAAAACAAAACTAGCAAAAAAGTAAGGAACGATGACACCCCATGACAATACACACAGAACGTAACGCGCAAGGCAAAGGAAAAGAAAAAGTTGTCTCTTGAAAACATGGAGGGAGAGTTTGATTGGAGATAGCTGGTCGCCCTTGTACTGACAGCATTGATATCCCTAGCAGATGCTCTCTTTTTCCGCCACATATTTAGTTAGCCTTCTGGTGTCCATCATGTTTCTCCAAATGTGGGTTGAGGACCTTTTCATGGATTTAAGGCACTTGTTTTGCCCAATATAGCTCTCTGGAATTCTTTTCTCGTTGGAAGAGCAGAGTCAAGGTGTAGTAGCAACCAACGTCTTGGATCTGTAGAAGGACTGGTAATGGAAGATGGCATCTTGATACTGAAAGAGCTTGTAGTATACTGCAAAGACTCTATAGCCTGAGACAGCTGATGGCACGCGACCAACACAGAACTCCCGAGCACTATTGTAGCCAACTATTACGTCAGGGAGCTGGAGGGGCTGAGGAATTTTGAAGATGGCTTCTGTCTTTGTCCTAGAAGGAAGCTGTTTCCAGCTTCGTGACGCCGCAGCGTCACTTTTCAAGGCCAGACACAGAGAAGTCATCTCGTGCAATATCTGTGCCTTCTGAGCACGCGGATTTCACCAACTGGTCAGCAAGCCTGTTTGTTCCCTTTCACTTTGCAGTGCTTGAAAATCCAGCGGACAACAGCCATCTGCTGAGGACCAGTTTAGGTTTGCCGGAACTGTAGAAAATATCCTGTAGCGTCGATCCCCCCCTCCCGTAAATGTCTGTCCTAGGCCCACTAGTGAGTCTCCTCATGATACTCATGTCGTTTTTATATTTTGTTTTTGCTAATTGATTGATGGATTGTATTATTGATCGTCTACCAATTCCACAAGGGAATTTATAATGCCAGCCGAAAATATATTTTTCCTCAGCGCCAGAGTTTGAAGCCTTTATAGTACCTATTAAACAACAAAATACTCAAGGACCGATGGTGTAGTTGGTTATCACGTTTGTCTAACACTCATCTTGGAATGGATGGACACAAAAGGTCGGCGGTTCAAGTCCGCCTCGGTTCATTTTTTGCTGCCCAGTACTTCGGACTCCGCCCCGTCTCACCTGGAGAGGGAGGAACAAGTGATGATGATGCGAAATCGGGACCCCTGTCATGTGAAAATCCTTCGCGAGTAGACTCTTTTGTTCACGAAGGGGAGACGACGAGCTGAGTCTGGGACCTCCGCTGCGCGGGTCCGCCTGCAGCCGGTCGTTTGGAGATTTACGGCCACAAGTCATGGACCGGGCCCCGCGTCATTTGGTGTTTACGCCCGCGTCTTTTTCTTGTCTGTCATATGTCAAGCCTCAGTATCGTGGGTAGACAGGTAAATAAAGAATCTCATCATCATCTTCGCGAGTAGACATCATCATTGGCCTCGTGGGCAGGTAGATAGGTTAATAAAGAATTTCATCATCATCATCATCACCTTCGCGAGTAGAAAGGGTAACGAGAATTCAACCCCCCTGTCGCGTGAACTATCCCCATTGGTACCCCTCGTCTCGCGGGTAGACAGGTTAATAAAGAATCTCATCGTTTTCTCCACGGCCTGCATGGATAACGACTGTGTGAATGTGAGTACCGAATGAAACGTTCGTGCAGTTTCTTGTTCACAGAGTTTGGTATGCGTTTTGCGAAGATGATGTGAATTTCAATGGGCTTTGAGAACGCCCCACGTCGTGCATAGAGCATGCATTCACAAACGCAGGTTAAATGGGTTGAAGCGGATACAGAAAATGGTTGTTGGGAACTGGGCTTTTGGAAGGGGTTTGCTCTCAACTTGGCAAGCGGCGGGTTCACGCATGGTGGCGCGGCCGGAATGCGACGCGGGAGATTTGGACTGAAGCAACCCAAGCGAAGCAGCGCGGCTCGAAAGCGGTGAAGAGACGGCGATGTTTTGTCAATAAACAAAACATTGAAACCCGAGTCTTTGTTGATTCTCTGCACGCTATTTTGTTGTAGACACGCATAATTCCCAAAGCCGAGATACTCTACCGGTAATCGTCCTTTCCCGGAGAATCGTATCGACAAATCAGCGTCAAGTCTGCCTTGATCTTCAGCCGTCACTCTCAAAATCTTCAACCGTCACCCTCAAAATCTTCACATCATCGTCTCTTTTCCAAACGTTTTTCTGCCAGCTAAAGAAATTTCTGGTCTATCGCTCAGACCGATAAGCCCCACTTATGCTATCCAGCCAATGAACGGCCGTCGCAAGGTATATGTTGTGGGGCCTTTTCCCAAAGGCAGAAAAAAAAGTTTGAGCTCCAAGATTTTTTCTTTTCCTCCGGCCTCTTTTTATTTCTAGTACTTCAGTCTTGCTTCCTCTCTCATCTGCGTTTTCATTTCCCTTTTGCATTCATCTTTCCTGTGCTTTTGATTGAAATCTTCAGACACTTGTTTATCTGAAGACTCTGGTTCCTTTTCCTTCTTTTCTTTTTCTGTATTTCTTGTCTATCTCTTAAAACACATTCGCAGCCATGTCTTTCCTGCCCGTCGGTGTTTACGGCCTGGAGGTCCCTGCCGGCGAGATCCTGGTTCCCGCTGCTCGCAATGTCGAGGCTCACGTAAGTCTTTTCTCTTTCTTTGAATTGCCGACATAATGCGCTCACCAGAAGTCGTGGCGTATACGGCTGGCTGGATGCGGCGGCATCAGCGCTTCTACGCGTCTACATAGCAGAGCCGGCGTTTATACAGCACCTTTGCTAACGTGCCTCGACTTGTCTAGTTCCGTATCACAATGGCTGCTATCGACCCCACTGCCCAGCCCATTGCTGACGCTGAGGGCAACATCCCCGCTCTTCCTCGCTCTACCCTGAAGCTCATTCGCATGCCTCCCAACTTTAACGATGAGGATGACGAAGACGACGAGGACTTTGACGATGATTCTCTTCAGGCCCTTCTGAACGCCTCGGACGATGAGGACAGCGAGGAGGAGAACGGCGGTCCTTCGGATAAGTCCAAGAAGTCTGCCCGTGCTGCTGCTCTGGCTAAGCTGATCCAAGCTGCCCAGGAGGAGGAGGATGACGAGGAGGACGACGACATGGAGGATGCCAAGCCCAACAAGGGCAAGGGTATTGCCACCGATTCCGATTCCGAGGATGACGATGAGGAGGACTCTGAGAATGAGCCCGAAGAGTTTGTCATCTGCACTCTGGACACTGAGCGCGTAAGTTTTTCCACTTGTTCAACTCTTCTACTACACTCTTTAGATGCTAACACCCTCACAGAACTTCCAACAGCCCATTGACATCCACATCTCCGAAGGCGAGACCGTCTTCTTTGTCGTTTCTGGTACCCACAACGTTTACCTGACTGGTAACTACGTCATCCCCCCTGAGGAGGATGACGAGGACGAGTGCGACTCTTGCGACGAGGATGACGAGGACTACAGCCTACCTGCCGATATGGAGGATGACTCTGAGGAGGACTCTGAGGAGGACCTGCTCGATGAGCTTGAGAACCCCCGCGTCACTGAGGTTGATTCTGACGAGGAGGAGGCCCCTAAGCTGGTCGATACCTCCAAGAAGGGCAAGAAGCGCGCCGCTGATGTCAACCTGGATGACCTGATCAAGGCCGACGACAAGTCCAAGAAGCAGAAGAAGACTGCTGCTGAGGACAAGAAGGGTGATAAGAAGGTTCAGTTTGCCAAGCAGCTCGAGCAGGGCCCCACTGGAACCGCCGACAAGAAGAAGGCTGACCCCAAGGCCAAGGCTGCCGCTGCCCCGGCCACCCCCGCCAAGCCTGCTGCCGCCAAGCCTGCTGCCGCCAAGCCCACCAAGAAGGTTGTCCAGGGCGTGACTATTGACGACCGCAAGCTCGGTAGCGGCCGTGCCGCCAAGAAGGGTGACACCGTCGGTATGCGCTACATTGGCAAGCTGGACAACGGCCAGGTGTTTGACGCCAACAAGAAGGGCAAGCCGTTCTACTTCAAGCTTGGCAAGGGCGAGGTCATCAAGGGCTGGGACATTGGTGTTGCTGGCATGACCATTGGCAGCGAGCGCCGTCTGACGATTCCCGCGCCTCTGGCTTACGGCTCCAAGTCGTTGCCCGGCATCCCGGGTAACAGCCAGCTGACTTTTGACGTTAAGCTGCTGGAGATTAAGTAAACGACTACTGCTTGTTGAGACATGGAGTTTTGCATTTCTTTTCTTTTTTACTATTAAATTGGGAGTTTGATTTTTTTTTTCTTGGTTGTTTTATCTTCTTGGAGTGGGAAATTAAAAATGTGTTAGGGCAAACATTAGTTTGAAATAATGGACAAAAACACTCATAAAATTGCTCATTGAAATGTTTTCTGTGATTACATAGCTTGGTGTTGACATCTCACAATGCTTGATGGCCGTACATATAAGATAAACTTGGCTTGATATTAATCAATTAAGTAAGTCACAAAGTGACCCACACCACAAACATATTGCAACAAGGAATTTGAACTCCAAAAGATGCATAGCCCGTTAAAAAAGCTCCCAAAGAGCTAAAGAATGTTATACAGAGGGGGGAATTGTTGATAAGGGAACAGGAGGTAATACAAATAAAGAAAAAGAAGCCCCATAAGGAAATACAACGAAGAAAAAGCCGTGATGAAAGATGCGTTTTTTTCCACCAACGCCGAGAAAAAGACGACATGAGAATAGAAGAAGAACGCCAGATACCCAGATATAGTGCAGAGATAATGAAAGCAAAAAAGAAGAAGAGATAAAAGAGACAGAAATAAAAGCAAATAGGAGAGCCCGTTGAGTTGGGAAACGGAAAAGAATGATTACATCACACTCCCCGCCATGCCCATGAACAGTGCCTGAATCGCCATCGACAGGGTCCAGAAGCCCACCTTGCGCAGTCGACGCACCCGGTTATGTTGGTCTTCAACATCGCGCGCAAACGCATCATACGTTTCGGCCGACATGTCGTCCATTAGCCCACAGTCCCACGCAGACCACGACCCGCGAAAGTCGCTGTGACGCTTGACCAGTCGGCAATTGATGGGGATGCACGTACGCTTGGCGTTGATGTAGGCGACAATAGGCCGCACAAGGGCTTGGTTGACGTACGACATGTTGCTAGTGAAGAGTGGCACGGTGGCCTTGACGTCATTGAAATGGATGCGCAGATCAAAGAGAACGTAGCGCCGGTCGTCTTGGTGGATCAAACTAGCCAGCGGGGACGGCGAGTGGTCAGTGTGGTCGTGGTCGCCCATGAAATCGGGAGTGCGCGAAGGCAGGGTGTATGACGAGGGGACAGCAGAGAGATGTATCTCGGGATCGGTTTCAGAGGTGTCGGGGACGGTGTGCAGGTTAAATGTCGGTTTATAAGCAGAGAGGCCAGTTCTGTCAAGAAGTTCGGGGGCTTCCTTTAGGAACCGGGCGCGATTAAGAATGACAATCTCTTCGAGATGGTCGTACAGATCCGAGACGACCTTGCTTAGACCCTCGTCGGCATCGTTCGGGAAGATGATGTCGGCGACAATGTCCACGTTGCCTTCGTAGATCCACCCGAAAGGACCAGCCACACCGCGGTTAAGATGGTCAATCTTGAGGCCGTCAATGCGCATGCGGCTAACCTTTTTCCAAGCCTCCGGGGGACCAATGCTATCCGTATGCGCGCCCATGGCTCCTAGAGCAGCTGCCGGTCCATGTGTCTGGACCTGTCGAGGGTGGATAGTGAAGAGCGACCCATCAATGGAGCCCGACATGTGATTTGCTGAAAGGAAGTCATAAAATAGCCACTGTTTGCGCAATTGTGGCAGCTCGCACGAGTAGATGCTAACTGGAAACGGGCGGAAGCCGTCAGGATGGTGCACAGTGACCAAAAAGTCCTCCATTTTGAATGAGTTCAGTTCGAAATCGCCAGGTTGGTGCTCATAGCGGTAGTCAAGCGGGTTTCCAAGATCGTCGGGCCAGCGGACAGAAGTGCGGTCGATGATGCCTCTGACACCCTTGATTTCGACGTCTTTAAGCAAGCCCTTGCCGTTCCACCACTTTAGAAACGACAGGGTAACGTTAACCGTAGACATGGTAACATCAAACTGTGTGTAGTTGCCATCATCGGTAACAATGGGGATTGAATCGCTAGCTTCATCGGATTCACGCTCAGCGGCAGCAAAGGCAGCAGCGTCGGTTGAAGAACCTTTGCTGACAGAGGACATGACTTGGCCGGGGCGACGGGAAACGAAGACATTGCGGAAAGAAATCACGCCGTCTCCCCATTTGGGCACAATAGCGGACTCAAAAACGACGGTGATTCCGGCAGACTGGGTGAGGTAATCGCCAATCCATTTAGCTAGAGATTCTGCAGATATTAGGTCAGTATAAAGTCCTTATGGATAAATGCGTAAAGCACAGAGCAAATTTCCAGCAAATAACGTACCTTGGGCTACAACCGTGTTGACAGCCCACAAGATGATGGAAAAGAACGTGGTAGTTCCTACCAGAATCCAAACAATGTGTCCCAGCATAAACCACGACACAAAAGCACCCCATTCATCGGCGTTCCATGGGCGCATGCTGCGAATGGAAGCCCACTTGAAACGGACCGTCATGCGCTGCCAAAAGCCTGTAGCCGCAGCCCAAAAGTTCTTCTTTGGATGGACGGTGCATGGTTTGGAGGTCATGGAGGGTTGGCAAGTTGGGCAGATGCAAGTACTTGGAGACTTGGTGGGCAATAGTCTCGTTATTTCCGTCGACAGCAGAGTGGGCATTCGCCGCCGTTGCTGTATCTTGTAGCTTTTCAGAGTCTGATTTGAGCCCAGCTGGCGCAGTTTCTTCAATAGCGTTTTTAGTTGGCGGAAGTGGACTTTGGCTGTTTGCCTTTTGTGGAGGTAGGTTGCTGTACTTCCGGCAAAGCTGGAGCAGTACAAGGCTATGAGTAGCATTATGAGGACCGGACCGATGCAGCGGGGCTTTGAGCAAAGAGCTTGCCCCGCTGTCATTAAGAGCCATGACATGAAACGGAGGCTGCCATGTGGCCATCAATGTATGTTTATTTGTGAAGCTGGAAAAGGTCGAGAGAGCGCCGTCTCTGGTCGAGTGGAGCTTTCTAGTGGCATGGCGGGGTGATCGTGTGATACCGGCAGGAAAGCAGCGGCCGTGACGTAAGCTGACGAAATGGAAGGGCCGTTGAACAGTAAAAACAGCGGGTGTGGCAGGAAAAGAATTCGTGAGCACGCTGTTATAAACACTAGCAAAAGCGGTCTTTGTTGGCTGAGATATCGAGCCCGAATTGAGATGGCCGAGCAGAACCGAAATCGAGCGGCGATTAGACATTGTCCCGGGTCATGGTCGTCCAACTGCGATGCAAAGAGCTAGCAGTTGGTAGAGGCTGAGGTGAGTAGAGTTGAGTTATAGAAAAGAGCCAGCCACTATGAAGTGGCAGCTGTTGCGAAAAAAAGAGCAATCCGGGAAAGAATCAGATCGGCAACAGAAGTATGTAGGAGTCAGAAAGATTAAGAGGTGGAAAAAAAAAATTGTAATAAAGAGCATAAACGAGGCTCGTTACAGCGAAGGTGGAAAATTAAACTTTTTCAATGGCTGCAGGCGAAAGCGATGGGCACAAAGCTGAAGCAAAAGTCATCAGGAAGAAACTGCGGTAGAAAGCAAGGAATGAGGGAGCCTGATGATATTTATATGAAGGCTGAGAAAATTAGTCAGAAGCTTAAGCTTGCAATGGCTTTCAAAAACAATAGGCCGTTTGAGGGCGAAGAAAAAGTTGATGCTTTGGGTTAAAAAGTGACGTTTTCTTTTGTGTACAATGGGCCGAAGAAAAAAGTGCACGAGTTCTTGGTACACTGGCTGTACCTATTGCTACTGACCACGCCTGTGAGCGGTACTTTGGCTGTACAATTCCCTAAGCAGCTAAAGCAGCTTTATTGTGGAGAATTTGTGTGCTATCGAGCCAATAAAAGCTTGTCGATAAGGCACAGCATGTTTTTTTCTGCCGCTGCTTCTTGCTTCGTAGAAGGTGCACAAGAAAAGTTTCCCCGCCAAAAAATTCAGACGCAAAGTTGGATAATTTTCATCGTCATTTTTT